>JALHBU010000327.1:45429-123939 GCA_024340005.1 Tolypocladium tropicale | reverse complement strand
CCGAGCCGCTGGACCGACCGTGGTCGAGAAAAAAAAAAAGAAAAAGATGGGGCCTGCGCCACAGCAGCCGTGGCGCCCGCGTCTCCCTGCCGCCGCATTGGAGGCTCGGTCGCCGGGCCGCTGCAACGTCACAGCCACAGCCAGATCGTGCATGTCGCCGGCTTTCAGTTTTTGTCCACCTCCCCCCAAACCTCGTCTTTCTGCTCACCTCTCCGGCCCAGCGTGTTGCTCGCCATCTTTTGCTCCGAACTCTCTGCAAATCACACAAGATGCTGGCCATCCGAGCATTCTCCAGCCCCATCCCCCGGCAGTGCCTGCGCGCGGCTCCCCGCGCTGCGGCTACCTGGTCGGTTGCTGTAGGCCATCCCTCAGCAATCCGCAAGCTTCGGCCTCGTGGGCGATCTTGGCTAACGCGATCCTCTTCCGCAACGCAGCGCTGCTACTCCACCGCCGGTGAGCGAGTCGCAAAGTACGAGGGAACCAAGGATGCCAAGGTACGTCTCGCCCCTCGGCCCTGCATCAGCAATTGAGCGCATATGGGCGCCGTCTCCAGCTCTGCCGCGACGCGGCTCGCCCAAAATCACTCAATTCGCCATGCGTGGCTTGCGACAACTCGACGTGCACGAAGCTCACATTTTGCGCAGGGCAACTACCTTGTCAGCTTGATCGAGGGTGATGGCATTGGCCCCGAGATCGCCGTGTCCGTCAAGGACATCTTTGCCGCCGCCAAGGTTAGTGGTCCACTGCGAAGAAGACATGCGGCAGCTCGCGTACTGACCTCGTCCAACTAGACGCCCATCTCCTGGGAGTCCGTCGACGTTACCCCTATCCTCAAGGATGGCAAGACGGCGATCCCCGACGACGCCATTGAGAACATCAAGAAGAACAAGATTGCCCTGAAGGGCCCCCTCGCTGTATGATCCACCTTCCCGTGTCGAAGCGAGTGCGGCAGCACGGCAGTCAGCTAACCTTTGCTCGCGCTCCTCAGACCCCCATCGGCAAGGGCCACGTCTCGCTCAACCTGACCCTCCGACGAACCTTCAACCTCTTCGCCAACCTGCGACCCTGCCGCTCCATGGCCGGCTTCAAGACGCCCTACGACGACGTCAACACGGTCCTGATCCGCGAGAACACCGAGGGCGAATACTCGGGCATTGAGCACGTCGTTGTCGACGGCGTTGTCCAGAGCATCAAGCTCATCACCCGCGAGGCCAGCGAGCGCGTCCTGCGATTCGCCTTCCAGCATGCCGAGTCCATTGGCCGCAAGAAGGTCCGCGTCGTCCACAAGGCCACCATCATGAAGATGTCCGACGGTCTCTTCCTCAACGTCGCGCGCGACGTCGCCAAGGACTTCCCTAACATCGAGTTCGACGCCGAGCTGCTGGACAACACCTGCCTCAAGATGGTCACCGACCCCAACCCCTACAACGACAAGGTCCTGGTCATGCCCAACCTGTACGGCGACATTCTGTCCGACATGTGCGCCGGCCTGATCGGCGGCCTGGGCCTCACCCCCTCCGGCAACATCGGTGACGAGTGCTCCATCTTCGAGGCCGTCCACGGCTCCGCCCCTGACATTGCCGGCAAGGCTCTGGCCAACCCCACTGCCCTGCTGCTCAGCTCCATCATGATGCTGAGGCACATGCGCCTCAACGAGCACGCCGACAGGATCGAGAAGGCCATCCTCGATACCATGGCCGAGGGCAAGTACCTGACTGGCGACCTGGGCGGCAAGGCCAAGACCCACGAGTACGCCGCTGCCATCATCGACAAGCTGTAAATAGACTTGCTGCGCCGAAACCACCACCCCTTCTAGATACCTACCTACCTACCGACCTTCCTACCCCCATCTCGTCAAACATCGTCACACACACCGCCTTCTCTACCACGGATCTCGCTGCGCTTGTCGTTTTTTAGGGTAGTGTTTGTGTAGAGTGTACCAAGAGCCCGCGCTTCATGCAGCCACGGCGCTATGAATTGATTTGAGTCACAATACCTCGACGCTACGCTGGAAAGATGCATCATCGTGATCGTTAAGCTCAACTTGTGACCGATCCAGGATGGTCAGATTGTATTTCCAGAAGTGATTCGTCAAGCGTCATTACTCGTCATTACTCTGGTCTAGCTTTCACCTTGGCAACAAATCACAGCACCAGTCACGCCGGCGTCCGGCAGCGTATTGACTAAAGTCCATTAGAAGGTAGCACTCAACTGGCTGGGGAGTTCCAGGATTGCCGTCCAGTGTTCGTAACCCATCCTCCCAAGTCACGGTTCTCGGCAGCCAGGGGAAGACACGCGGAAAGGGCGGCGATGGGACAATCACCCTCCAGCCATACTGCTCCGTCATGATTGTTGTCTGTTACAAAATTTGACTTGAGAGCTTGATTGGGGATTGAGGGTGGACAAATTTAGATACGATGCTACTTCCATTGGCACAATCAACCCTCTCTACCACAAAGCCTACTAACAGCTTCGTAGCCAAAGCACTTGAAGAGTTGATCACGTCCCCGGTAGCGTTTGGGAAACGCCCCAAACTTCAAAGGCGTCCTCTCGCATGCCATTCCATTGCGGTTTGCTGGGCACGGTACCCCCGGGGATGAAGGAGAACAAACGGCGCGGCGTACATGTTCGTGATGTATCCCGAAGTGGTCAAGATTCCTCCCGCAGGATGGAAAGTGGGGTGAGGTGGAAGGATTGGCGAGGCCTCAGTAGTTTACCCGCCAGAACTCAAGTGGTTAGCCGCCGGAAGGGTCGATCGATGACCGATCGCAACTGAGCTAACCCTGAGAATTGAAGGCTTCTCAAAGGACCAGAGACGATGTCGTCACCTCGGCCCGGAAGTGACGTTGTCGACTCACGCTGATGCCGCAACTCCAACATAAAGAACATGAGGATTCTGTTAAAGTTGACCATGTGAGACTTGCTCCTGATGGCAGACCTGGAGCAACGCGTCATCGTGGACGGGGCCCATCGGATACAGGTCTCGTGTCCCGCCACAGCCAGGTGGGGAGCGGGATCGGGGACCTCGACTTGTCCGGTGGCTTCCCGCCGTCGGGCGCCGTCTCATGCCACCGCCGCCTGACGACTCCGGCGTTGTGTGCAGATGCCCTGCGGTTCGGGCGGTTGGGGAAGAAGAGGTGCGGCCGGTAAGCCTCGGTGAATCGCGCCCACTTCCAGTCGTCGGGCGTGCGGCAGGCGCCGAGCTGGTGATAGGCCCTGATGGTCACGTCCCAGATGGCAGACTCCTGCGGTGGCGCTATGGTGATGTCGTAGTCCATGAGGCAGAGGCCGCAGGAGCCGGACGAGTCCTTGCATGCCGCGAATCCTTCGCCGCCAGCCCCCGGCCGGCACTGCAGCTCGGATATGTACTGCCGGTACACAGATGTGCCGGAAAAGAAGGACGTGTGCTCGCAGAGACGAAAGTCACGGGAGCCAGTGCACCTGCGGAACTCGCTGACGGCATCATTGGAGACGGCGAAGGTATAGGTGCGTAGCAGGAACAGCTCATCGTCCATAATCTTGGCCTCGGTGGAGCACTGGATGCTGGCCACATCTCGGTCCTCGGTGTGCGCGATGCAGATGCTCTTCAGGGAAAGGCCGCGTCCGGGACCGTAAAAGTGGTTGTTCATGACCAGGCGAGCGTGAGTGTAGGAGAGGCCGAAGCGGTTGCCGATGGGGGCAAAGCGATCTCTGTTACCACAGCGATGTAAGCTGGGATCGCTGTTCACTTCCGCCTCAGATCGAGGACCCCAGTCTTGCCGGAACGGATGCAGGTGGTTGCACGTGTGACAATAAAAGACGCCGCGTCCCATGCGGGCATCTGTTTCGAGGAGCAGAAGGCTTTCCGGTCCTCGCGAGACATTTTCCTGTGACGCCGTGAAAAGCAGATGGCGTAGGTGCTCTTGCAAGCGAGAGAGAGGCAGAGAGCTCCGGGAGTCTCAAGCTGGTCGCATATCAGGAGGATGACGTCGGCAGGGAGCTGGAGTATCCGCGACTGTCCCTCGGCGTCTGGTGTCGTGGACGGCAGTGAGGGTGTCGGGGCCATGCTTGGAGCTTGGGTGCCGCCGAGCCCAGGCAGGGAGTCGAGCAGCTGGATTACCTGGGACGGTCGCGAGGACGTCATGTCAGGGACTGTGCAGAGGCGACGAGACGGCGCATGTCGCGAGGATTGTCGTCTACTACTAGAGGTGAGATATAACGTTGGACGTCGTATACTCTAGTAGTACTTGGTGGTTTGAAACGGTGGTGTGTAGATAATGCGAGTTGTCGCAGAGACACGGATAATGGAGCAGCGTGTTGGAGCGACATGACGCAGGCAGTTGCTGGGTTATAGCCCCTTTGGCCCATGTCCCTCCGGAGCGAGAGTCTGGACTGGAGACGCCGAGGGGTAGCAATCAATGGGAAGTTCGGCGCGGGCGTTGGTCTCGTGGCACCGCCGGCACGTGCATCTTCTCCCGAGAGCTCTGTCCCCGCCTGTCGATGTGGCGGCGGTCGGCGCGCGTCGCTAGGCCGGCAAAGACCACCGGCACGCGCGTCGAGGGAACATCTCGAGCACATCAGCGGGGTCCGGCTCCGTTTCCGTTGCGGGCCGTGTTCGCGTGCCGGCGAGGCTTCTCGTCAGCAGCCTACGAGCACCTCCCTACAGCGTCCATGGCATGGCGGGCCAGAAGAGACGACGACAGCTCTTCCGACGCGGTACGCCAAGGCGCTGCGATTCTGCTTGAAGCAGGCCAGCCTTTCTTCTGCTGGCGATTGCGCGTCAAGCCGCCAACGTCGACGGAGACGAGCGGGCGGCCAAACGATTCCACATGCACGGTCGCTGATGATTCCCTAATCGGGAAAGTAAACTAAGTGCCCCGGCCGCCAGGTGGAGCTGGTTCTCAGATAGCCGACCCCATCCTTGGCCCCATCCGTGACCCCCTGCTGGTTGTGACGTTGGACCAGCGCCGACTGGATGCCCGTGGATGATGTCGATGTGGGAGTTCACGTTGCATCTCCGATAAATGCCATGGCAAACTGCTCGCAGTCTAGCCAGAGCCCTCGGTGCGTTCGTCGCAGTTGTCTGCTCCGCACTCGCGAGTCGCCAAGGACACAGGAGCAACGCATCCTCTGTCCCCCCATTCATCCATCACACTGTCATTGCATCACCGACTCAACTGACTTGATTGAAGAAAAACGTCAACAATAATCTCCTTTTCTCATTGTGTTTGTGATCCCTCGCTGTACATCGCTTGTGCAGCAACCATAATAAGCTAAGTAAACAGAATGACGTACGCGTGACTTGCCTTAACCGCAACAAATAATGTGTTGGTCGTACCGGCCGCGCCTCCAAGCATTGGACTGTTAGCAGTCAATGCAGCACTGCGTGCGTGTGCAATGTACCTAGGACAGCCTTCCCCGCTCGCCTCCAGACAGTTTGCAATTTCACCCTCTAGCACCACCGCCATGATGCCATCCCTCGGCGAGGGGTACCATTGGCTCTTCACCAAAACTCGCAAGCTAGTGCCTTCACGTTTTCTTCCGCCGACGCCCATCTCACCTCGCATGGCCAAAGGGCAGGATGCGTCACTTCTTTACAATCGGCTCCCCCCGGAGCTACGTCAGATGATCTGGGAGACGTACTTCCGTGGGCATGCGGTCCATATCATCGGACAAGTATTGATTGGGAAGCATCGGCTTCGCGCCAAAAAATGCTTTAAATGGGATCAGAAAACTGGCTTTGAACCGGACTCTCATTCTGATACCTGCTGTCAGCGGGGAACAGAGGTCCAATGCGACCATATATCGCTTATAATAGCCTGTAAGAAGATGTATGCCTCCTCTCTCGTTTATAGGTTTGTAGTGATTCGATACGAGTGTCGAAGCTTGTGGATTGAGATTGGCATGCGAAAGTGCTTCGAAGCTTTTATAGCCCAACTATACATCCCTCTACTAACCCATCTTATTAGCTACTTTGAGTGCATATACACTCTCTATCGAGAGACTTCTTTCGACTTCTCATATTCTCCGGGATGCCTTGCGGTTATATTCAAACGTCTTCCGGCGACTCATGTCTCTAGCATCTCTAGGATTAATCTTTACTTATTCCTTAGGCACCCTCTCTACTTTAAGGAAAAAAATACCGGTAGGGATGAAATTCTCTGGGTAAAGGTTTGGGAGGCTTTAGCCGCTATGGAAGGTCTTGAGTGGCTGAAAGTTGAGGTAGGAGTTGTTACTCTACATGAGGAATGGGTGGAACGTGAATGGACTTTTTGGGACATGGTCAAGAAGGTAACGCGTCCTTCTCATTTTTCCTTTCCCTGCCGCCGCCTCGACGCAGGAAGAGACATTGCCATGTACTATTATCCGCCTGGTACCCAACGATGCATCTCGCAGAGGGATTGTATAAACAAGTTTCTTAGTCTGTGAATACTTAGTTGATTTGCTGAGTGTGAGCGAACACACCGAAGGCCGAGCGCAGCGGGTGTCGTATAAGTCGTAGATCTTGGTGCTTATAGGTAGGTACGTAGATCTATGCAAGTATTCAACGCGCGTAAATACGGTCCATCCTACGCGGCCCACAGGACTAATCTTGCGACAAAGATCCATTCACAACATAAGACCGCATAGTAACCAAATGACACTACTTCTTGGCGCCGGCCTATTGGATTTGGCACACGCTGAAATCAAAGCAGACCGGAGTTGCTGTTGCTTCCTGCAGAATGGAGTCAAGGTAAGCAAAGAGCACCAATACACGTCCCTGACAGTCAGCATAGGGACATCTTACTAACCTCCCCATTCTTAATATAGCTATAACCTGACTCCGTACCGGACATGCAACGATGGCCAGATGCACGGCCAAACATTTCTCGGCAAGGCAACAACGGACTGTGCCGACGCAACCGCCACCATGACCACGCCAATCGCCGCCCTGGCCAGCACGTAGATGGCGGTCAAGGAGACGCCATCGTCAGCGACGAAAGCTGGTTCTACAGGAACGCCGCCGCCCGACCGCAGGAATTATTAATACTGTGAATCTAAATAACCAGCAACGTACCCCGTAGCGAACCAGTCTAGCCATTACATAAACATTAGGACACAGAAGACATTGCATCGTCTGGATTCTGCCCGGATTGAAACTTTGCAACCTCTTTACCTCCGGAGCAGTCAGCAGTCATTTTTCCAGACAGAAGGGGAAGTACAAGTGTCGGGTCTTTACCCTCACCCCTTGCGGCCCCCACGGATATACCTACAATGCCTCATTTCGAGCCGCGCGGCTATATAAATGATAAGGCGATCCGCCCTATCCATTGACGGCCGTGTGTTATCCCTAAATATCGTACTCCGATGACCCATGAATGATATCGATTGTCGTTGGCTCCCTCCCTTGATTCGTGCCTCTCTCCGTCTGCAAATCGGCCGTCAAGCCTCTCTTCACCACTCATATTCGCCCGCTTCGAATCTCCTTCTCGAATATCTTGACCCCCCAAACGTCGTAGAACTGCAGCGGGCCGACAGTCTTGAACCGCAACCGCGTCCCGCTGTCGAAGCCCTCGTCATCGCTGTCGCTCTCGGAGTCTAAGCCGTCGACGGGCAGCAAAGGGAATGCACTGTCAGACATGGCCCCGACCGGCACGTGCGATTTCTCTTTGCCCTTGCCCTTGTTCTTGGACCGCTTCGCAGGCTCGTTTTCACGCACCTCGTCCGGCGTCTCTGACGGCCGAACTACGCGGTCGACGCGGTCGTCCTCCATGGCAATCCATTCCAGCTTGAGCTCTGGATGGTGGGACAGATTGTCCACGATGAAGCGAAGGATCTCCCGCATGACCCAAATACACGTGTCATTATTCTTGAAGTGGAGGATGTTAATAGCTCGCAGATTCGTCAGACCAGAGAAGTACTGCATGAAAGCGTGCTGAAGAGGGGAGACATGTTAGCTTCCGGCATCACAGCGCAACGGTTGGCTCAAAACGTACCACGGCATGAATATTCATGCTGAGCGCGAGCTCCTCAAGACGTGCACCGCGTGTGCAGATGAGAATCATGGTCTTCTCGTTCGCATCCCAGTTGGGCCCGTTGGACTCGTCCTTGATCATCAGGCGCTCGAGCGTGGGCATATGCCTCTTGAGTACAAGGCGACGGATCTGGTCGATGGTCGTAGTTGATCGAGGCGCGAAGCTCTCCGGCTTGTGTTTGACGCTTCGCTCGAGAAGGAACAGGTCGTGAAGCTCGGGTAGCTGCGCCATGCACAACAAGAAGACGTTTGTGACGTGATCGGTAAAGACGCTTCGCAACGCCAGCGGACGCACTTTGCCTTCCTTCATCAGCAGTGACCAAATCGGTGCCTGATTTCCCACATTTAGTAGGGTGAGTTGCTTGAGGTTAGCCAGATCAACGCCTCGCGACAAGATAGACGCCTTGACGGGGACGAGGTGGATGCTCAGCGACTCCAAGGACAAGCCTCGGGTGTCGCGGTTGTAGGCGTCCATGTAAGGCTGAAGGCTCCCACCCTTCGGGGCTAGCTGCAGCATTCGCGCTGGAATACCTGTCGCAAGGGTATCAACCTCCGCCTCCACCACCTGCATGTCGTTGAACATGTCGCCGACGCTCTTGTAAAGCACCTGCAACTCTGCTTCGACAGCCTGGATTGTGGAGGGCTCCATGGCTTCTCCCGCGGCACGCATGGTTTCGACTCTCTCAGCCACCTTGTTGACCTGGTCTTGCAGATAGCTCAACCTCCCGGTTATGGGTTCGAGCTTGGCCTTCTCCGCCTGCACTTGGCGTGAGACTCTGGCCGCCGTCTCGGCCAGCGAGAGTGCGTCGGCGGTGGTGCAAGCTGGCTTGGCAAGATGGGACGCGGCAGAGCCCGGCATTGCAGCCTTGGTTGAGACTGGCTTGTTCTCGCACGCCTTCTCCACGGTGGCAGCACCGGATGCCATCTGCTCGTCGAGTTCGTCGTCGAAATCGTCCCCAACGATATCCAAATGAGCAATGTCGATATCTTCGGGTAGCAACTCTCCCCCGCCCAGCTGACTCTTTACAGCATTTGATGGCAAGTCTCCTTCTGAACGTTTAGGGCTTTCGGATACACTAGCAATGGCAGCATGGCAACCAGTGGTACCCTGCTGCCCAGAGCTATCATCCGCGCCTGTTCTGCCGGAGACAAGGCCAGCTTTACTCTTGTCATCCTCTTCTGATGAGTCCTCCCTTAAGGTGCCTCCATCCTCAACGTTATTCGTAGGTACCAAGCCTCCAGTGGGAGCATCTGATCCGACGGTGCCCTGCGAAGGCGAGTCGCTTTCGACATACTTTCTCGCAGCCCTCTCGATGGTATCCAGGACGTCCTGCTGGGATATCGAAAAAGCTTGAGAACCGTTCTGCAGAGCCATCAGCTTGACGGAAGCTGTCTTGATCGACGCGATAAAATCCTCTCTAGCATCCCTGATGCTCGTCTGCTTCTCGACTCCTTTCCCTTTGGTGCCACCCAAACCGGGGTCCTGGGAGTTGCGCTGGATGGGAGACTTTTTGATCAATGTCTGCTCGATATCAAATATCCTGCCCAAAATCGCCTCCTGAAGTTTTCGCTCCTCCTGGGCTCGGAATGCCTTTGCCGGGCCACTGGCATCATAGCTCGTGTTCTGCGAGGCCGGGACGACCTGAAAATCGTCGTCGACATCAGAATCTTCGGCATCAGAATCGGGAGGAGGTTTCCGAGCCTGCTGTGCTAAGGAGTCGGACAAGGATAATTGAAGTTCCCTAAGTGTCGAATAAGAGTTCTTGACGCAGGTTCTAATCTCCTGGACAATACTGATATTGTCGATATCTAGAACGCTCAAGCTCTTGAGGCTTCTGAATCCGGATATGGTCGAGGGCTCTTTAGATGCCGGGCTTCGCCTGCCCATCTTGTTCTTTGCCGCTGACTTGGAGGGCGGTTCCAAGGCGGGAGGGGGACCGCCGGTGAGCGGCGGCGACGGGAAGGCTGGCGGCACTGGAGGCGGCGGAAAGGAACTGGGAGGAAGGGAGCTGGGAGGAGCTGGTGGCGGCATGGCGTACCAGTGACCTGCTGGGGCGTGTTGCACGTGCGCATCAACGGACACTGGCAAGGGCGGCGGTGGGTTGTAGTAGGAGTCGCCGGCTTGCATGCGGACATGCAATTTGGTCAGGGACGCAATGCGATGCAATTCGCGGTAGACGGGTCTGCTTAGCTCGACTCGTATGTTCCACCTGTCCAGCTCGGGGTCAGCACAGGCGAGCGAGGGCGCCGCGCTTGAAATATACGGGGCACTGACCGAAACGCCTCGAGAGACTTGGCCTTCTTGAGGGTCAAGTAGAGTAGAGTGTTGAGGAACTTTCCACAGCTGGCGCTATAGAGATAGGACTGATATGAATGCTCCCCCTTGACGCCGGCGCTCAAGGTGTCCATGGACAAGTCTCTTAGGTGCTTGGCATAATTGTATTCGCTGGTGGTAAAGGTATCGAGGCCGCCGGCGAGGCCATCGATGGGGGAGTCGAAATTGACGTCATCGTCATCAGGGAAGACGATGTGGAAGTTACGGTAGAGTTGAACGGATGCCAGCTCATGCAGACGCTTGCAAACGAGAGCGAGGCAGATGAGATCGCTCTGGGAGCACTGAAATATGGTGATCAGCTTGCCGCCGAGGCATCACCGAGAGGCGCGCGGAGGCGCTTGAAGTGAAGACCGGCGGGTTGGCACTTACATGTGAGACAATCTCTTGCTGAGTCTCCGCCGGCAGATCGAAGAACCTGAGTCTTGTCTTGGATTGGGATTTTGCGGCAGCGAGCTCTGTGCCGGCAGCCTCCGCTGCCATCGTCGCGGGCGGGGTGGAAGTTGGAGACACTGAACGGGCCGGGACAAGGGTGATGGAGGAGGGGCGACGAAAGCGGAGAGAAGCGCGGCGCGCGATGGGGGTGTCGACTGCTGGCGCCCCGCCAGGCGTGACCGCAAAAGCAACGAGGGAACAGCGTCCGACTGTCGTGGCGATGCGCTCCCGAGGGAGAGGAGGACGAGCACGAGCACGAGACGACGGTGCTTCATCCGCTCGTTGCGTGGTGTGCGTAGGTGGCCAGTGTCGGGGTGGTGAGCTGACGGCACGGCGCACGGCTGAAGGTGAATGAGGTGAGCCTAATGAGAGGCGGCGATCCGGAACCGTCGTCGCCGCTGTCGCCGCCGCCGCCGCCTTTAGAAAGGATGGGTGGGCGCGTGGATGGGTGGATGGAGGGATGGGCTCAGTACTCGGTACTCGTACAGCGCAGACACTCGGCCGGTCGAGGGCTCCGATGCCGAGCTGGGTACTTGGCGGATTGGTCGCGACGGCGGTTCGCCCACGATTGGCTCGCTGGCTATGGGGTTGTGGCCTGCGGGGGATGACGGAGAGCGGCGTGCCTCATGGAGTCGGAGTGTAGCCGGACGGCGCTGGCTGGCAAGGCTGGCGGGGGTGGAGGGCGGGCTGGCTCGATGTTCGACCTTCGGGCTCCGTTGGTCGACTGGTTGGTAGCGCTGGCGTTGAGGAATGGGTGGGACGATCGTAGTGGCAGAGACTCGACCGCCACTGGCCGACCGGACATGGAGCCCCAGAGCCTCAGGACTTGGGGCCAAACAGAGGTGGCATTGCTCCACATGGAGCAGGTTATCGATCCCCTGCCTCCAGGTCCAGCACCGGCGAACCGTGGGCGGCGAGGCGCTGTCCTTGCGGGCCTGTGAGACGCAGCCAAGGGAGGGAGCATCGTCGACAGGCGGAGAAGGGACCGGAGTCCTCACCGAGACTTCTTGCTGCGCATTTTATTTCGATATTGCCGTGCCGTCCGAGCCATTTGCTGATGGCAGTCGATGGGTTCGGGCCGGTCGCGTCTCGTGCCGTGTCGTCGGTTGTACAGTAGCACGCAAGAGCTTATTGCATGCAAGGTGCACGAGCACGAGCGCAGCCTGGATTGGATGTTTGAAGGGGGTCTGCAGGAGCTCCTGCCTGGGATGCTGGACACGGCGACGGGGCCAACTGCAGAAGCTGGCTGGGGCGGCTCCAGGACAAACAAACAAACGCATGGAGCTTTATGCCTACATGCAGCCAACGCATTCCTGCGAAACACACCCCGTGTCCTACTGCCTCTTGCCTGCCCGTGCTGATGATCCTTCGCCGGTCTCCGGCTCGTCAACCACCCATCGTCCCAGACCGAAAATAGAATGGAGTGCTCCCTGAGGCGCGATCTACCAGGCGATACCCGGGATGGAGCCGCTGGGGATCCAAGTTTCCAGCGGGTGGAGAGCTCCACCGACAGGGGCTGTGCACCCAAGACCTCAGTCCACTGCGAGCGGCCACACGCCCGTGGAGGATTGGACGGAGGCTCTTGATGCCTATCAAGACGCTCAGCCGCCATGCCTTTTTCCGCAAATGCAGCCACTCGAGGCGCTGCTTCGCCTGCGCAACTGCATGCCGCATCTCTGACAGTTTCCCTTGCTCGCACTGCACGACTCCTGCTGCGTCGCTGCGCAGCTCGACCGTGCTCTATACCTACTGTCTGCAGGCCCCCGGACAAGCCCCCAAAGCCTCAGGCACGCCTCCCCGTAGGTGGCTCCACTCCCGGCCCCCATCGAAGGCGCAGGGGACTGAGGGGCGGTGGCGGCTCATCCCTCGTTCCTCAAGTTGGTTGAGCCTCTCGCTGGCACAGCCCGGCCGTTTCCCTTTACGAAACACCAGCACTCCGTACATATCTCGGGGGTGCTGCCGCGCCCTGCACTCTTCTGCTCCTGCAATCGCCGTCCGACACCATGGCCGACACGCAGGAGCCCCAGTTCAACACTCTGGCCGAGCGCATCGCCGCCCTTAACAAGCAGAAGAACTTCAATAGCCCCGAGCCCGCTGCCCGCAAACGACCGCCGCCACCGGCACCCCCTGCACGCCCCGCGGCCGTCGAACGCAGCGAGACCGCTCCGGTCCTGGGAGTCAACGGCTCGACGCACCGCACGAGCCCGGCTCTGCCTCCCAGGCCGAGCAAATCCAAGCCGCCGCCGCTGCCTCGTCGCGATACCCAGACGTCTATCGGCTCCAATGGTACTGCACCGCCGCCACTGCCCTCGCGGACACCCTCCTTTCAGCCCTCGCCGACGCAGCCCCCCCGCCGCTCGTCGACGCAGTCCAGTCTCCTGACAGCCAGGCGCAACTCTGCATCATCCGAGATCTCGCAGCTTTCAAATGTGTCATCGCTGTCCATTGGCCACTCTGTATCGTCGGCTACGAGCCATGGGTCTTTCGGGGGCGCCCCGCGCATGATGGCTCCGGCCGCTTGCGATCCAGCCGACTTGCCTCCGCTGCCACCGACCCGGCGAGAGCGGGAGGCCATGGCCCAGGAAGCTATCGCAAAGGACGCCGCGGAACGGAAAGCAAGGGCAAAGGAACAGGTGACGAGGCAGGTGACGAGGCAGGCGGCCAGGTCACTGGAGCCCGTCAAGCCAGTCGGCCCTGCGCCGCCATCCAGGCCCGGCCTGCCCCCTCGACTACCATCAAGGCCTGCAAAGGCGCAGAATCAGCCCGTTGTAACCGAAGCGGAAGTCGAAGCCGAGGAGCCGAAGCCTGCTCCTCGCAAGCTGCCGCCGATGAACATTAGCGGGTTCGGCAGTGGCCGATCAACGTCACAACGCCCGCCCGTGCCAGGCAGACCATCAGCAACAGCGGACGACGATGCCCCTCCGCCGGTGCCTCTCGCCTCTCGGCCTTCGGTTGCTCAAATCGACGCCGTTGCAATCCGACCCGTGGCCAAAGCAAAAATCATGAACGACTGTTGGGTCTGTCGGGATTGGAGCGGTCCCGACGGCGTGGCTGCTCAATTCCCGAGGGAGACGCTTCCGAGAGGTGACCCTGTTGGACACCTTGCACGCGGCCTATGCGAGCAATTTCCCTCTTACACGGACAAGGCCCGGGCGATATTCACTTGGTTCCATCATAACATTAATTACGATACAGTTGCCTTTTTTGGAAACAACGTCAAGCACATGTCGGTGGAGGAGACCATCTTTAGCGGCAAAGCCGTTTGCCAAGGATACGCGGAGACGTACAAGGCCATCGCCAACAGAGCCGGGCTGGAGTGTGTGGTCGTCAGTGGCCATGGCAAGGGCTTTGGACATACACCGTTGAAGAAGGGCGAGAGCCCGCCGCCGCCAAAGCCAGATGGTCATGCCTGGAATGCCGTCAGAGTCGACGGAGGCGACTGGAAGCTTCTTGACGCCTGCTGGGGAGCCGGCCATATCTGCGGCAACAACAACCTGTACAAGAAGGAATTCTCACCGGACCAATTCACGAAGAGCAATGAAAAGTTCGGGCTGAGACACTTCCCCCGCGACCCCAGCTATCAGTTGCGAAGCGATGGCCGCGTCGTCTCCTGGGAGGAATACTTTCGGGGCCCCATCGACGGCGAGCCGCCGACCTTCTACACGAATGGGCACCAGGAGGGCATCGCCGAGGACAGCGTCGAGCCGAAGGAGCGGGACATCCCCGTGTACAGCGGCCAGGTCGTGCGCTTCCAGTTCTCCAAGATATGCGAGCACTGGACGTCGGAGAAGAACGGGCTGGGCAAGCCGCCCCTGCTGCTGCTCAGCATCCACGGCGCGGATGGACGGCAGGACGACATGGTGCCTTTCGAGACGAACGGCTTCTGGCACTGGGCCGACGTGAATGCCAGGGACCTGGGTGCGCCGGGGCAGGCCATCGAGGTAGTCCAGATCACCAACATTGACGGCAGGGACGCGCGCGGCGTAACCGCGAAGGAGTACCTCTCGAAGAAGGGCAGGGTAAGCATGGCGTGGGCGTACGTAATGAAGTGGGAATTGGTCTGAAGCGAAGCCGAGCACGCACACGAAGCGAATGAAATACGCAATAGTCATGATGATGGCTCGAGACCCCTGAAGTCACCTGTGGTGCATGAGTACCAGGCTGTCTGATCTGTGAGCCACCGTTGCGGAAAGCCAGAGCAGCGGGCTGGCCCAACACGGGTTGATACCATACCTAGGTATACGAAGTACATATCAAGAAGTTAGATCCATCCATCGCCTCCTCATCGCCTCGTGGTCGCTATGAGAGCGTTGAACCTCCAACAGCCTGCGACGTGGCGCCGGCATGGCTCTAGCCTCTGGGGGACCCCGCTTGCTGACCCTTGAGCTCTAGAGGCACCGGCCGCTAGAGCTCAAGGGGTGGCGCCGCCAATCAGCTCCGGCCCACGCCCCGGCAATCCGACGACGTGGCCGCAGCATCTTCATCCCGTGTCGACGCCAGCACCGGCAACCGGCAACCCTTGCATTTCTGCCGTCCGCTCCCTTGTGTCGCTCCCGACGGCGTCTCGCCATTGCACGATGCGCCATCGCGAGCTGCCTCCGTACAACCCAGACGGCTGATCCCGACAACCTCGCCTCGACATTCGCTTTCACCGGGCCTCGACCTGCCCCCCCCCTGCCGCCCGCCATGGCCGTCCAATCGTCATCATCGTCGTCGTCGACGACGTCGACCTCGCTCTCGCGATCCGAGACGCTCTCCCTCCTCACCCTCGCCGGCGCCTCGGTCGCCATCATCGCAAACACCTTTCACGATGATGGCGAGCCCCTCATCGCGTCCCTCGCCCTCTCCATCCTCGCCTTCTGCCTGTCGTACGCCATGATCCGCTGGCTCGGCCCGACCTTCATCAAGGCCGGCTTCCGCGGCCGCGACCTGTGCAAGACCAGCCGCGTCGAGATCCCCGAGTGCATGGGCGCCGTGTGCGCCGCCGTCTATCTCCTGACCGTCATTGTCTTCATCCCCTTTCCCTTCTACAAGGACATCGTCGCGGCGACGAGCGGCGGCGGCAACAGGGACGTCGTGCTCGAGGTCCACCACGTCAACGAGGGGCGCTTCTTGCATCGCTTCCCGCACAACAAGGTGAGAAGACCCTGACGACGCCCACTCTCGGGCCTTTTGCGCTGACTGCAATTCCCAAACTCCAGCTCGCCTCGTACTTGGGCGCCATCATCTCCTTGCAGACAATTGCTCTCCTCGGCATTGGCGACGATCTCTTCGACATCCGCTGGCGCCACAAGTGGTGGATTCCCGGCCTGGCCTCCATCCCCATCCTTGTCGTCTACTTTGTCGACTTTGACGTCACGTCCATCGTCATGCCCGTGCAGCTGCAGCCATACCTCGGCGAGCTGCTCGACCTAGGCCTGCTCTACTACGTCTACATGGCCTGCGTCGCCATGTTCTGCCCCCAGAGCATCAACATGCTCGCCGGCATCAATGGCATCGAGGTCTCCCAGTGCGTCGTCGTCGCCCTGCTGCTCGCCTTCAACGATTGCCTCTACCTTTTTACTCCCTACCCGCACCCAGCGACCGACTCCCACCTCTTCTCCCTGTACTTCCTCCTTCCCTGGATCGGCGTCTCGTTGGCCCTGCTGTACCACAACTGGTACCCGGCCAAGGTGTTTGTCGGGGACACGTACTGTTACTTCTCCGGGATGGTCTTTGCCGTCGTCGGCATCCTCGGTCACTTCTCCAAAACCCTAGGCCTTCTTCTTGCGCCCCAGATATTCAACTTCCTCTACTCTTGTCCCCAGATATTCGGTCTCGTTCCCTGCCCGCGTCACCGGCTTCCCAGGTTCAACGCCCGAACCGGCCTCCTCGAGCCCTCCATAACACCGTGGTCGCCCGATCGCCAGCCTCATCCCCTGATTGGGCAGGCTCTGCACCTGCTGGGCAAGCTCCGTCTCCTGCGCGTCACCATCGACGACAAGGGTCGCTTCGTCGAGACCAGCAACTTCACCATCCTAAACTTGTGGCTCGTCTGGCGCGGACCCCTGCGCGAGGACCGTCTAGCCTGGGAGATTACGCTGCTGCAGCTGGCTGTCGGCCTCTTTGGGCTTTTCGTCCGCCATAAGCTGGCTCTGCTCGTCTTTAAGGAGGACAACTGGGGCCCGATTTACTGAAAGACGAGACGGTGGCCGAGGAACCAGAGGAGCAAAGGCGCAGAGGAGAAGAGAAGAGGGACGGATAATAGACTTGTATGCACATGTGTAGGAGCAAATCCTAAGCAGGTTGGAGATGAGCTGCCTGCCTTCAAAAATTGATACCCCATGTCTTGATACAAACATTTTGATGGCAGCATTTGTCATGAGACGACAACTGCCAACCCCGTCACACATGCACGCGAATCTTTTGGAACAATGTTGAAGAGTGGCTGGATAGTCCCATAGCCAGTAGTCCGTTTCATCATTCGCGAGGGGGCAAGGGCCTTCTCGACTTGCGGCAGCCTCAGATAACCCGAAACACCTATAATTACATGAAGTGAACAGAAATGACAAGCCATTTCCCCGTGAAAACGCCCGATCCATCTCTTGGATTTCCCCTCTTATCCCTCATGCCAAGTGCTGGGCTCCAGAGGGTCTGGAGGCTCCAGAAACGAGGCCCAAATCCTATCGAATTTCAATTCCGTACGAGCGTCGACATTAAAAATAGCGTAGACTCCGCTGCAGTAGGCTTGTTGATTGAACCCGATACTGACTTTTTTTGTGGCCAGCCCTAGCCGTATGAGCGCCGTGTCGTCCGTCTTTCCTCTAACGCCCAATCCAGCCGTGCCATCCGACATGCCCACTTCGGGTATAGAAATATTATGAAAAGAGCACAACGTCGAATACTGGCGGCTGGTCGTCCGATGCCCTCCTCGAATCTCCTCGTACTGGTTGCTCAGGTAACAAAATAAAAGTACAGACACATCCTACACGTCATCAAGTGCCGTTGGTCGTCGTCGTAGTGGGCGGGGAGACCAGGTCGTCAGACTTTTCCAAGGGCTCTGGCTCAATGGTAACCTCGACTTTGATTTCTTCTGGGCTCGGCAAGGCGGGCTTGAGAATGGCGGCACCGCCTGAGACCTTCCCAGCAGCCTTGTTCATCCGGCTCTTTGTATAGTCACTGAGGCTCAGTTTCTTCTTGGCCGGGCTCGGGTTCATTGAGATGCCATTGAGTGCGGCCGGAGAAAATTGGCTCGACAGGGTACCGGCAGAGTAGGGGGATAGTCCCATAGTGCTTGTCGTCGATAGAGGCGTCGTGACAAGGCCCTTGTTGTCAAAGGTAGGAACGGGCGGCATCTGAACTCGAAGGTCCGGGGTCTTCACACTGCCTTGCTCAGGTCCCGTTCCGTTGTGTGCCGTAGGTGACATCTCCTGACAAGCATCAGGCGTGTGCGCATCTCCGGACATTGGGGGTGGTGACTGTGGTTCAACAGCTGAAGCCGAAACTGGCGACGTGTGTTCGTGCGCCGGCAGGTCAACCTCCATGGCGGTCCCACCAGAAGGTTGCGAATTCGAGCCCTGCTTCTTGCCAACGTCTTCCACCACACGATTCTTCAGTCTGCTGTTCAGTAATCGCTTCGACAGAGATATGACACGTCTCTTGCTGCACGGTGATTTGCAGGCCTCGCTGAACCATTCCCCTGCCACGGGGTCTGTTTGAACACCAGCATCGCAGTACGTGGATCGCGGGCCGGCCGAGGCCTGCCGCGACCTGGACACGCTTGCAGCCTTTCTCGACACGGGGGGCTTGGGAAGATTCGCAAGACTCGGCGATCGTGCGCTCGCTGGAGACCCGGATTTGCTTCTAGATGTTCCAGCGTCCACATATTGGTTGGGCGGTGCAGCGGAGCCATTGCGCGACTTTGGTTTGGACGACGTCGATGTCGTAGTGCCATCGGACACGCGCTTCTTCTTTCTTGGCGGTTGCTGTTGTTCCATGCGACGAAACGAGTCCTCAACCATCGCCACCTTTCTCTTGTCCCGATCAGTCGGCTCAGTCAATATGCCTAGTTGGTCGAATTGACCTTGTTGCACCGGTGTGGGATCCCTGCTGGGCGGCTTGCTGCGAGATCTGGCCGATTCGTTCCTCACGCCATTGTCTCCAGTGTCGTCGACTTGGCCTTCGCTAGCGGCCCGACTGTTCGTGGCATGCCCGGTGCTCGTGGGTGAGATGGCATTATTTCGCGACTTTCGCGACTTCTTCTTGGCAATGCGGCCCTGATGTTTACCGAACAAATAGTGACGATGGAATCGGGCGAAGGCGCAGTTGTTTTCCAAATCGCAAGCGCAGCCGCCATACTCGGACAAGATCCTGTCAATCCAGTTCGAAATGGCTGTATACTCGGATGCATCCAGTTCTGGCTCATCTTGAGCGCCGGCATCGTCGTCGCTGAGACCGAGAAGTTGGAGCCAGCGAGCATGGACAGTCTTCTCGAGCCGGAAATCCCACGGCAGCGTGATTTGTTCGTTGGATGCAATGTGGCGGTCGCTGACAAGCCAAAAGTGATATTCCGAACCGCCAGAAAGGTACGTGTCCAGTTGAGCGTTTGGCTTACAGCTCCTTCGCACGTACCGTGCCAGAGACCCTTCTTTCCGGGTGTCGATGTAGAGCGGGAGGATGGGATGGAAGAAGACAAAGGGCAGGGGCGATGATAAGTCAGCCCACAGGTTGTCGGGGTCTGCGCAGTAGTCCTTCTGGAACCCGATATCCCCGTTAAGCTCAATGAGAGGGACA
Source organism: Tolypocladium tropicale (assembly GCA_024340005.1). Lineage (NCBI taxonomy): Eukaryota > Fungi > Ascomycota > Sordariomycetes > Hypocreales > Ophiocordycipitaceae > Tolypocladium > Tolypocladium tropicale. The sequence continues at coordinate 104,407 of JALHBU010000327.1, read as the reverse complement.
TCCTTCTCAATGGGAGTTGTTGATTTCACAAACCGCCATCGCAGGGTTGTCCCAGGCTCAACGAAGCGTGTCGAGTCCTTGACCTCGAGGGTCGGCTTCTTCTCATCAACGTTTGGCGGCTCATTCTGAAAAACTTCAGAATGCGTCCGACCGACTTCTTGCTTCATCGTGTCAGGCTCACGCAACCATCGAGACAACGCAGTGGGGATAGCAAGGCTCGCAAAGGCGTTGTTGTGGGTGTCCGGAACGTCATGCTCGTTGTACAGCGAGCAGAAACCGGCAGAGTAGTGATGTATCTGAAAGTCGTCAGGAAGGTCGGGAGGAGTGGTGGCGGGACTGGGAGGATGCGCAGGATTTGATCGCGAGTTGTTGCCGTACGAGGGGCTGCGCTTCGACGGTTGGGAGCTGACGGAGTGGGATGGGCGATGTGACGATTTCGACTTCTTCGAAGGTGGCTGGTCGCTTGAGCTACCGTTTTTCCCGTTCTCGGATGAGCTATGGCCATTCGTCTGCAAGTCCGCAGGCCTGGCCTTTTTCTTGTGGCTCTTGGACGGAGGCCGCCTGGGTTTCTTGTCGATAGGCTGTGCAGGTAAGACGGCATTTTTCAGTCGCAGCGTTCGCTCGATAGCCTTTTGCCGGTCTAGGGGCCGAGGCTTGCACTCTGCACAAGAGTGAGCAAAGTCCTCGCGTATAGCCTCGTCCCGATTGTCGGGGTAGAAGCAATCGATGTGCTGCCACGTGTCGCACGTCTCGCAGTAAATCGTGTTTCCGTCATCGTCAGAGAAGTTGCAGATACACTTGATCGTGTAGGGCTCTTCATCCGCCGTCTCTGCGGCGCTGGGAGTGACCTCGTCCTTGACGACGGGGGCCACCGGCGCGGCAGGGGCGGCTTGACTGGGAACTGCGGTCTGCGTCGACGGCGTCGTAGGCTTGTCTGTCATAATCTGCAAGTGGCAGGCCTCGCGCGGGGAGTCGACGTGGGAGGACGTGAGTGAATTGATTACCGTCGCGATCTTGGGGGCATGACGGCGCCAGCCAAGACGCACGCCGGGAGTTCACGAGCGGAGGCGCACCCAAGCAACCGTAGCGGTCTACAGCCTCGGGCGTCGTCGCGAGGGTCGAGGCGTAATCGAGCCGCCTGAGGGGCGGGCGAGAGCGTAGGAGGCGACCGCGAAGGGCTTCGGGAGGCGCGGCCGAAAGGATAGAGGCGTGGCCACGAGGGTATGGAGAAAAATAAGACGAGCGACGCCGCCTAGCCGACCGTCAGAGGTCGAAAACGGTCGTCTGAGGACACGTCGAGGGGCGGTGGTTGGTGTGGTCGGTCGAAAAGCCTTTCTCGCAAAACTCGGAGGGACTCGTCACGACAGGATTGGCGGCGATCGAGGTCGGCTTCTCGTGCGCGCAGGAGCAGGGCGCGGAGAGGGGGGGACGGATCAAAAAGGGGGGAGTGGATGACTACAGGCGCAGCGAGTCCGATCGAGGGAGTCTTCGAGGGCGTGCGACGTAAGGTTGACAGGTGAGAGCGGGAGGAGGGAGAGAGGATCATGGATTGCACGAGGAATGGGAGACGGGGAGGAGGAGGATGGGGAAGAGCGACAGAAACACTTGGGCGCTGCGCTTTGCAACAAGTGCGGCACCGCATGGATGGGGACGTGCCGGTACGTACCCCGTCGTGCTTGGGCGGCACTTCATCTCAGCGGGCGGCCGGGCGCTGCGAGCGTGGGAGGAAAAGCCAGCAGCCAGCGCGCAGCCGGCGCGCGAGCGCAGTGGAAAAGGGCATTGGCGCTAGGCCCAACAGCGAATGGGCGGTGGGGGCCTAGGACGTCTTAGTCTGCCATGGTGCTGCCTCAGGCCGCGAGCCCAGCCAGCCGGGCCGGGGACGCGCTGGCTTCCGCTGCAGGCGAGGCGGAGCTGAGGTGAGCAGCGCAGAGGCGCGACGAGGAGACGACCAGAAGAGGGGGAGGGGGCACACGGGAGGGGACACCCGAGGACTGCGAAATTGCAGCCAGAGACAGCGCCCGATGCGAGCGCTGCGCAGAGGCAGAGCCCGCCGAGCTGTGCGAAAAGGGCGCAGGGGCTCGTCGGCGACCAGAGCAGGCCATCGTCGTCGCTCCCATCCCGGTCACGGGCATCGGCATCGGCACGGCCCCGTCCTCGTCTTGGTCGTGCTCGAAGCGGTGCATCCGGTGCGAGGCTGCCGCAGACGCAGGAATCGTCAATGAGGGACGGGGCCCGTATCGGGCGACGCTTGGGAGAGTCGAGGTGGCAGGCAGTCTTCGTGAGGGGACGGGGACGGAAGTTGGGCAGATCGTCGTCCTGCACCTGGGGCACGGAAATTTCGCCGCGCCGCGCGCAGCCCCCCAAGGCTTCCTGGGCCGAAGGGCCGCCCGCAGGAGTGAACGAACGAAGCGCTTCAACCCCGTATGATTAAACCGCCAAACTTGAGCGGCGCCCTATATACTCGAACTTAGCCTACCTGGGTAGGTGCCACGGCAAGCGCCTTGATGAGGTGCTCACTTGCGAACGAGTACCTTGGGCACTGGCACTTGGCAAAAAGCTGGGTACCTTACGAGTAACATAGGTGGCCATCGCGCATGATACCTAGCACGTATGGCAGCAACACTCACCCCGCGCCGCCTTGAACGCCTCAAGGCATTCACGATATCAGCATCGCGCTGAAGCGGCAGCGTCCGTCAGGCATGTTCATGGCTGCAGGGAACGTTCGCCCGTACAGAGCGACGGAACCAGCTACCGGCAGGCCCAAGATGCGGTGTCGCGCCGCTCCCGTTCCACAACAGCAGAGCGCGACACACGGCTCGAGCTCACCGTTTTTGCAGATGCAGGCTTGAGCACACGCTCAGCATCTCGCAGCCGTACCTGGCACTGAAGTATTACTCGTACACGGCTACGGACTTCTCAGACTTCCGTTCCCGCTGGAACCACCGACGACTTAAACTTTGGCACAGTGGAACCAGGCAGCCATCCGCCATGCCGCCGCAAACAAGGACTGCGCCTGGCTGACACGTACTAGACTGTTTGCGGACAAGGGGGAGACCCGCGTCCGGTTCATGATTGGTCGGCGTCCGCGGCGCACGGCGTCACTTTGTACGATGCGACGCCCGTCAGCTGATTGGCGGGCGATCATTACCTGGCCCTTGAACAGAGCAGCACCGGCCAATCACGATGCAGGCGTCGGTTGTGAAGTCTGCTTGCGCGTTGCCTGCCTGACGCGCCTGGGATGCTGTGCGCTCGCGTCTCAATGGGACGCAGCAAAGGCTGCTACGCGCCAGCCAAGCACCAAGTTTGTCAAGGTTGTGTCAGTACGAGTACGAGTACCCGTACGCCCTGCACGAAGGAGCACCATGGACCGAGCTTCACGCCTGCTATATCCTCCCGACTCCATGCTTGCCTCACATTCCAGCACTGTTCACTACGCGCCCTCAATACCAGCATGTTTGAGCCCCAAGTTAACCCAAGCCGACGCAACGCTAGGGCCGATGCAAGTACCATGGCGCGCTCCCGTCACCACGTCGTCACCTTCTTCGTGTCACGAGTCTAAGTCGCAACCACAATGAAAGCGGTTTGAAAATCAAAAATTGCGCCCCCAATGGCCCCGGAGGACAATTGAGCGCAGGACGACGCCGCGATGTGCAATGCAGGCCCCCTACACTAGTACTCTGGATGCTTGAGCTCAGAGTACCGGAACAAGGTAAGTATGAAGAGGAAAAGAGGAAAGCCATGCAAAGGCCGGGAGGCGAGCAAACAATATATAGAGCGGCCAAAGTGGCCCGTGCGCCTGCTGCCTGCTGCCTGCAGGTGGTGCCTGAGGGTTGAACGCTGCCAGTTGGTCAGTTGCGATTGTTCGCGGAACGGACCTGGGATATGACCAGGTCGAGCGTGCAGTGAGCCTGAAAGAGCTGGAGCTGTGTGCCAGAGGCAATACGGCTCGTACCTAAGCACTCGAGCCTCGTTTCCTCGAGGGGATGTCGGAGCCATAATTAGACATAAAACGGCCTTGGTTTGGGTACGGGGGTTTTGTCTGCCTGCCGAACGACTGCGTGATCTCCATTGCCTTGACAGCCTTACCCCAGTCCAGCTCTGCCGCGTCGCAGCCAGGCGAGAAGCGACTCTATCATTCCAAGAACCATGCCGGCACTGCGTCTTTTCGTAAACATTTCGGCCCCATGAGAATTTCATTTCTTCGGGCATCCGTGCTCAGTGTTCTGTGCCGCTATTGTTGAGGAGTCGTAGGGGCGTTTGGCGCGTACGAATAGCCTGGCGTCCTGCGATTGCGCCAGCGGGCATCCTAGAAGTGCCACGGCGTGACCGGCCGCCCCAGGCCCAATCAGAGCGGAGGTCGGGTCCCATGACGCACCCAACCACCAGTTGCGAGGGCCGAGGACATCGCCTCCCGCCTCCGCTCAACAACCGGGGTGCCTCGAACCTCCGCCATCCTCAACCTTGCCCGCGAGCCTTGAATCCGTTCACCCGCTGGCGAAACAGCATCCAAATCTATCCTGCGGCTGCCAGTCCATTTATCCTCCACCGATAGCTGCGCCATGCGGTTCACCGTCGCCTGCCTCTCCGCCTGCCTGGCCCCGGCGGTTGCGCTGAGCATCTTCAATGGCAATGCCCCCGCTGCCATCGCCGACGATAAACTCAAGATCCCTGGGGAGAGTCCCTTGCAGCTATGCGCTGAGAATGCCGACGACATCGTCATCATCGAGAGGGTAGACCTCTTGCCCAACCCACCTGCCGCGTGAGACCAGACCACTTTCTTTCTTTTCTGTGCCGGCGGTTTGCTGACTCGTGCATAGTGGCCAAGAGCTGGTCATCAAGGCTCGCGGGACCGTCAAGAAGACCATAGAGCAGGGTGCCTACGTCCAACTGAGCGTCAAGTACGGCCTCATCCGACTTGTCAACACCCGAGCGGATCTATGCGAGCAGATCACCAACGTCGACCTCAAGTGCCCCGTCGAGGCTGGCGACATGGAAATCACCAAGACAGTTGACCTGCCCAAGGAGATTCCTCCTGTGCGTAGCCTTTTTCTGTTTGTCTTGCACGGACGCATACTGACCAACTACCAGGGCAAGTACACCGTCGTGGCAGACGTGTTCACGGCTGACGACGAGCACATCACCTGCCTGACTGCCACCGTCGTCTTCAGCGTGGGCGGCAACGGCTTCTTCGGCGGCGATCTGTGAGGAACCTTGCATTCGATTAGACCTTGATGCGTATACGTCCAGCGACGGTCTTTGGGGATCGGGATTTATGGAACTCGTAGACTTTTCTGGCATGATTTGGCCCTGTCTGGTTCGGCGAACACGTTTGCGTTCTTTTAGCATCAGCTTTCATCAAATTGCGAATTACTTTGCGAAGTGCAAGACAAATTCTCCTGTGCTTAATGGCCTCGGCGAGGATATCTGAGGGGGTTTATGTACTTGGCGTACGCCGAGGCATTGAACACGGGCTTAACATGAAACTCCCTCCGCTGGCATGTCAACCGATGCATCGCCTCTACAATGCTTGTCGTGCTGCTCTCCAGGTACATACGCCGAGAGCCGTGTTGCATGAAGCCCATCTCTACTCGCCAAACAGGCGGCGCACTCGTCTCAAAACACTGTCCTTCTCGGGGTCGTAGGGGTGGTCCTTGCTGGGGATCTCGAGGACGGTCGGGAAGGCCGCGGTGTAGGTGTCGAGCCGATGCCGTATTCTGTCAGCGATCTGAGGCATTGTTAGCACTGAGCATTCAGCAGAGTTCAGCGTGCCACTGACGTGCTGGTTGATCAGGACAATGCCGACGTCTTTCCGGTCCTGGGTGAAGCGGTCGAAAGCCGACTCGATGGCCGCCGTGTCCGTCTTGCCGTCAACAACGAGGAAGTTCTTCTGCGCATCGGCGCCGGCGGTGACATGCTGCTTCTTGTTAACGCCTCGAGTCCATGCCGCACCCCGTCTGTAATCTAGCTGCACATACACCAATGCCTGCGAGGAGCAGTCCGGTCACCGAGTCCTGGAATACGTCAGTGCTTGCTCGCCCCATCGCATCGCTGTCGAGCTGCTCGCAGGTCTGAGCGGGTCAACTCACCTCGTCGCCGATGACGGCGAGAAACTGCCGATCCTTGAAGTCTGCTTGCGAGGCCATCTCGACAATCGACGCAGGCGGCCTTGGTCCTGCTACGTGGGTTGAGCTGAGGTTGGATGCGACGCTCCACAGAGAGGGCCCTTGGAGCCGCTGACTTCGGTAGCAGTTACCTGACGTAAGGCGGCCCCGGCTGTTAGCGCCCCTCGCAGGGGCTACGTGCTCCGTAGGTACCTACGAGCAACGAGCTCCAGCTGGAAATTTCCGAGCCGCTAAAAGTAAACAATCACCCGTTCACCACCGAGGTGTCTCGGGGCGTCTTCTTTGTCCTTTCCTTCGGCGAGAACGAGTCGCGAGCCTCTGCAGCTGTAGCTGCGTCCCGTCATAGCTCTTGCAGAGACGCACCGAGCTACCCTCAAGCACCGCCAGGATGCCTCGGCTCGTGCGACGCAAGCCCTTCTTGGAGAAGCTCACGGCCATGCTGAATCCCATGGACTTCCTGCTGTGGCTGTCGGAGGAGGTTGAGACGAGGGACTGGGACTCGAACCTCGTGGGCACGCAGCTCGGCCTAGGCTTCAATTTCGTCTTTCTTCTGGCGCGAGCGAATTCTGGGCCATCGACGGCGTCCTCCAACGATGACATATTTGGTGACGATAAAAGCGCGAGCTGGCTGTCGCTTTTGGTAAGTTCTTCTCAACCCGCTCGAGCTGTGCGCCGGTGGCTCAATGTTCCGGACAGGTTTCGCCTCTGGTCTGGGTCCTCGTGGCCTTCTCTTTGACAAATGCCATCTACACCGTCTCCCGGACGCGAAAGTACCGATTGTTCGAAGCCAATATCGAGGTCCCGCCGTCCACGCCCTCTGCTCGCCGTGTCAAGGTGCAGTCCTCGCCAGCCTCCTCCTCGCCGTTTCGATACATTGCCGACCTCATTACACCGGAGTCGGCCGAATCTCGAGCGCACCCCGACAAGGCTCGAGATGTGTGGGAGCTCGCCGTCTGGGATCCGCTACCCATATCCATCCGGCTGCTCTGCTTCTTCAGCCCTGGCCATGTCCTCGTGTACCTGCTCTTCCTTCCACTCGCGCCGCTTGACCCCCGGCCGAGCGTGACGGTCTTCAACACGCTGGCAATACAGGTTGTCTTGTCCGCCCAGCTACTCCTCCTCTGCTCCCGATACTCTCAACAGGCCAAGGACAGCGCGATAGTCCAGAAGGAAGTCATGCACGAATACGATGCCAAATTTGTGCAACCGCGACTGCACCCCGTTGTAAGAGACGTTGGCACCCAGATGTCCGACGACCAGCCCATCATGGCCCGCGAATTTGTGCAAACGGGCACCCCTATGACACTCATTAGACGCACCTTCCGAGCGCACGATAACCCGCATGTCATTTCGCGGGAGACAACACCAACGAGCCACAGCAGCGATGTCACAAAATCGCACGTGTTTACTCCTCCTGCTGCTAGCAGACGGCCGGAGTCATTCACTCCCGCGATCAGTCAACGCAGCTCCGCCCTGCGAAACAGCCTGCCTGTCGGCTATACGCCTGCAGCGGTGCAGGCCACGGCCAGTGCCTCTCCCTCCATGGGAGCTAACCACAACTTTGGCGGCAGCGTGAGCTCTCATGCACGCACTAAGTCACCTCTCAAGAAGGCAATTAGCTTGGGAAACATCAATAGGGTTGATCAGCCCTCGCCGAGAAACTCCAGGGAAATGGCAGCGTATGAGCAAAGGGGCACGGAGCCCCCGAGCAGCCCGACGAAGCGCGCAGACGGCAGGAACCTGTTCGACACCAGCGTGAACAGCTCCCCGCATCCGTTTGCAAACATGGGCAAGCATAGGCCGGGTTACGAGAGATATCCTTCTCGGTGGTAGACGAGCGTGGCAGTTCCGGGAGTAACATGGCTTTGGCGCTTGAATAAATTAGGGGCGCGGCTGGGTGATTTTACCGTTCTCGTTGCATATGTACGGCGTTATTTGGCCTGTGTCGGTCAGTCATTGCGGTGAAGCTTGGTATCATAATATGACGAGTCTGCTGCCGACTAGCAAGAACTGAGGCCCAGCACTTGACACCACATCAGATGCCCTGGCTAGATCCAGTCCACCTGCCGAACTGTGATTTGGAAGCTGCTGATCGAGGAAATGTCGTCCGGTCCTCTTGCCCTCCGTGGCAATGTCCCGATCCCCATCTTGCCTCTACTCCTTGCGTCTCGTTGTGGAACCACTCAATGCAGCCTTACTCTGTTCTCTGACGAAGGCTTGCTCAGGCAAGTCGTCTCTGGCCCGCATGTTGTGAAACGCTCGTTCAGGTCATTCTCGACTCATGAGTCCACAACTAGCCACACATCATCCCTCAGCAGAATCACTTGATAACTTCCTCACGATACGATGCCGAATTTCCTGGCACGTAAGATATCAGTTCCCTCGGACCTGGAGTCTCCACTTTCATCGCGGAAGATTTGGCAAAGAAGGAGACTTTCTTTATCTCACCGAACGTCGTCCTTGAGCGGCTGGGCCCGGAGTATCCTCCCCAGCTGCCGCCCGGAGCGCGGAGGGACATTACGAGAGAAGGGATTCTGGGAATGCGAGGATTCGGGGCAAGAGGGACACAGACCTCGCCGACAGCCCACAGGGGGGTATCCTGATCGAGCGAGCGGTACTGCCGACCCTGATGACTTCGTTTGGTGGAGCACAGCCAAAGACATCCGGGAGAGCCAGCTCGAAACGACACCTGGGCGGCTACGAGCAGCGTTCGTCGCCATTGACTTCGGTTCATCCCCATGCGCTGCTCTGGACAGGAAGACGGACAAGGCGTCCACCACCGCCACATCAGAAGATTGTCGACTCGCTGAAATCTTCCGCACGGCCGAGGCAAAACAGGAATCACGGCGTCAGAGGCGATACCTGAAGGAGAGCGGCGACTATTTAGGTGTCCAGGGCGTTAACCCCGGGACGGGCCAGCTCGACGTCATAACTCCGACGGACAGTGACAGGAGCAGCACAAGTCAAGAGGAGCAACAAAAACTCGACATTCTAGAGCACGCGCAGGAAGCCACGCAGCTTGTAGCCAAGGACGCACCGGCGCAGAACGAGACGGCGGCGATCAATATTCTGCTCGGGCGCGATCACGAGAAATTGCGGTGGCTGGAAAGGGGCAAGCAGAGACTGAGAGCTACAGGCCAAAGTGTTAAACGGAGACGAGACACGAAGCAGTTGTGCTCTGCCCAGAAGCCAGAGTTGAGCCCCTACGCCAAGCCATGCCTAGACAGCGTGCTCTGGTCCAGTGAGAGCCCCTTTTATCGTCGACCTATCTTCTGCCTGCGTAAAATTGCCCACATTCACAACGCAGGGCGGCAGTCAACGCTGTATGCAATGGAGCAGGCAGGGTGTGCTGCAGACCTGTCAGCTGGCAGCAGTGCAGCAGACCACGTGGACCAGAAGCCGTTTGCTCCTGAGCGAGGAGTGCGTCTGATGCGACAGAGAACTTTGTTCAGTTCTTCACAATTTCGAAAGCTGAGCTCATGCGAATCTGCCAACTTCTACCTAGCGACGAGTGGCAAGCGGTCTGCAAATCTCCAGGGAACGACTCAGGTAACTTTGACGAACACCAACATCCCGACTCAAGACTCAGGGAACTCGCTGCGACAGTCGGTGGACCGTTATGCGACTTTCAGGACGAGAAGGCGACAACACAGTCACAGCCGATGCTGTTCTCAGCGGGAAGACTCATCTTTGTCGGCACTGCACCTGGTGACCAACATGGGTCAGAGTCAAACGTACAGAGGGGTCGAGCATGGCAAGGCGTTTGTACTGGCGAAGCCGGCAAACATTGCGCCGGGTCCCGTGGGAAGGCGCCTTGATCTGTCAACGGAGATGGCGGAGAGCTTGGTTCAAATGAGGACGGAACGCGACGACATGGATTGCCTGGAGCTAGAGGACCAGAGCAGCGCCGACCGGGAGTGGATCAAGAAAGCAATACACAGCTTTGGCAATACGCGCAACGGATACGCTGATGTGAGCGCCTCCAGGTCGTTCACCATCATCACCGGAACAGCCCAACAATCCGCTTCAACCGACATGAAAATGGGCTTACAAGGAAGTCCACAGAGTCCGCCGCCCTCGGTCGGGACACGTCAGCTTAGTCGGGTGATATACAACTTGGCAGGTTCGGGCTCTCCTGAAGGCGACCCGAGGTTCACCGTTCCAAGTCTCTCACCGGAAATGTCGTCCACAAATAGGCAAGGAAGATCAAGCGGAGGTGCAGACACTACAGCTTTGAAGCGTTTGGAAGTAACGAAGCAGCAATCCGGGATGCTCGAAGAGACATGGTCACAGGGGGCTGGTCCAGAAGGAGAAGGGCAGAGGGTGTTGCCATGCGGCACATCAGCCAAGTCAACATATTCACCAAAGCCGAACAACATCCGCGGCGATGGCAAAGGCCTGTCCAAGGAGCTTGAGCAAGCGGCTCGACATAACAGCGACTTTTCGGCCTTGGAGCCGGGAGCGACGATGCCAGCATCGCAAGGAGACGGGCTGACGGGCGTGCTACTTGAAGGACCGATGGAGCGGGGCCGCCCGGCGCATGCGCCCGAAGCCTTGCCAACTCCTCCGATGGCCGAAGAAGGCGTCGCAGCTTGCAGTATACCGGCCGTTTCGGTGCCCGATGCCAAAGAAGAGGCTAAAGGCAGTCTCTGGGAGGCAATCAAGGAGGTGGGTTGGACATTCGGCCACGGCGCCATGGTGCTCCTTTCTCTGTACTGGGAGGTTGCCGGCCCCGTGTTCGACCGGCGGTCCGAGTACTGGGCACGGAACGCAAGAAACGAGGTGACGCTGGCCGACGGGTTTGCACTGGCGATGGCGCTGCCCGGAGGAATTCTGGGCATGTTGGTGCTCATGTAGGGCATGAGACTTACACTGCTGCTAGTGGCACTCGTCTAAGAGATGCTGGGCTACGCGAGACGCGAGGCACTGAGGCTGTAAGTGACCAGGCACGGGATAGAGTAGGCGGATGGCGAGGTGTGGTCCCTCGGGACAAGTGCAGCCGACAGAGCACAGCGCGACGAGCAGCGGGCAACTGGATGTGGCAGGAGGCCGGCAGGCACATGTCACGGCTCATGGCAAACGGGTCAAACCACTGGGGGGGGCATGGGGGCGCGCGGACATGATCCGCTGTGGTGTCGAGGCCGTGGGGCGCAGTGGGCCGAATGCGGGCGGCGTTTGACGACGATGCTGCCGCTGCGGCCGAAAGCGCAGACGGCCGATGCACGCGCCGCGCGAAGCCAATCAAGGGCGAATGGCGACGCGGCTATGCAGAGCGGATCGGCTATACAGAGATAGCAAGTAGTTACGGGAATACAGAACAGGACGTACGAGCACGAGCACTCCGTATTACAGTAGTGTTTGTGCGCGCGGCGGAGGGAATGTCTATTAAACGGGGTGCCCCGAGAGCCGCAGCGCGTCCCTAGGGCTGAACTGCCGCAGCCGCTGGCTTGGCTGGGGTGATGAATGGGACGGTGGTACGAGGGCAGCAGACCCACGGGCGAGGAGGTGAGGTCGTGAAGCTCCATGTGGTCTTGAATGCACCTCGTACTCCGTACTCGTCGTACCCGTCGCGGGGAGGCCCCAGGCGGTGGCTCGGGACGGGCTCGGGACAGAAGAAACACGCCCTCGTATCTGTAAGTATCTCGCGGGCCCGAGCACCTCAACTTGCTCGTGATGTGTTATCTGCGCCTGGACAGATGACAAGAGTACCGCGGCCCGGCCTGCGTTCCCCCCCTTCCCCTCGGGGGGTGCCAATGGCGACTGCATCTCACGTCATGATGCGTGTCTCGAATCGCACGACGGGCTCCTGGGCACTGGGCAGAGCTCGTGTCCCGCCGTTCCCCCGTCGCCGCCCCATCGGAGCCAATCCCAGGCGCGTCGATTCGGGCAATCGTCAGCAGGTGGGCGCTGCGTGTGCCGCGCGAGCCAGTGGCAGGCCTCCAGCTGCGAGCAAAGGGACCCCCGACGCCGACCCCCGCGCCTGCGCGGGCGCTGCAGGGCTGCTGCAGGGCGCTGCGGCCAAGTCCACTGGCCGGTCCTGGGCCGGAGGGAGGGGCGGACGGGCGGGCGGGCGCCGCGCCTCCGATCATCGGAGCCTCCGAGGCCGGCCCTGGCCGGCTCAGCGCTGGCACGGGCGCGTTGCATCTCAGACGATAAAACCTGAACGGTGGGACGTGCTGCTGTCGCCGTCTTGGTCCTCGTTTACGTCGTCTTCTGCCCTCCCCAGTTTCCCGTGCATTGCTCCGTCGCAGACGCTGCAAACGTGGTGAGCGTTCGTGATCGAAACCTCTACTGCCCCCGAACCATCCCCCACTACCGCCACCAACATCACTGCCGCCACCACCACTACCACTCCCGCCACCGCACGAGGCTCGCTGTCTTTCGTCTCTCTCTGGCATTTTGAGAATCCCGCCTATTCTCACTTTTCCCGGTCCGCCACTCCCGGCGGTTCTTCGTTTTGACCTCGGCCGAGCTGCCCCAGCCGTCGCGGCTTTCTTCAACCCTTGCTCGCCCACTACGCCAACTCCTTCCACCTCCAACACCGCAGTTCCGACACGCGCGCCCACAATGCCCGTCTCCGACAGGAATCCGCAGACCCTCTACGACAAGGTGCTGTCGCACCACGTCGTCGATGAGAAGCTCGACGGCACCATCCTGCTGTACATCGGTACGTCTGGCCCCTTGATCTTGTTCTCTTTTTTTTTTCTTCCTTGCTCTGGTGCTGACCTGGACGCCGCAGACAGACACCTGGTCCACGAGGTGACATCACCGGTATGCTGCAGCCACCACCCGCTCCGCCATCGTCACCGCCCCTGGCGCCCACGAAAGATGCGATTGCTGACCGAGTCTGCCATCCACAGCAAGCCTTTGAGGGCCTCAAGAATGCCGGCCGCAAGGTCCGGAGACCGGATTGTACTCTGGCCACCACCGATCACGTACGTTTCCCTCTCCCAAAGCTTGCTTCACCAGGAACGTCGCGGAGCAGCCTGCTAACTTGCGCGCCCCCGTCCGAACAGAATGTGCCGACCACGTCGCGCAAGGCCATGAAGGACATCGCGTCCTTCATCGAGGAGGACGACTCACGGACGCAGTGCGTGACCCTCGAGGAGAACGTCAAGGACTTCGGCCTCACCTACTTCGGCCTCGGCGACAAGCGCCAGGGCATCGTCCACGTCATCGGCCCCGAGCAGGGCTTCACGCTGCCGGGCACCACGGTCGTCTGCGGCGACAGCCACACGTCGACGCACGGCGCCTTCGGAGCCCTGGCCTTTGGCATCGGCACGAGCGAGGTCGAGCACGTGCTGGCCACGCAGTGCCTCATCACCAAGCGCAGCAAGAACATGCGCATCTGCGTCGAGGGCGAGCTGACCCCCGGCGTGAGCTCCAAGGACGTCGTCCTGCACGCCATCGGCAAGATCGGCACCGCGGGCGGCACCGGCGCCGTCATCGAGTTCTGCGGCTCCGTCATCCGCGGCCTCAGCATGGAGGCGCGCATGTCCATCTGCAACATGTCCATCGAGGGCGGCGCGCGCGCCGGCATGGTGGCCCCGGACGAGACCACCTTCGAGTACCTCAAGGGCCGGCCCCTGGCGCCCAAGTACGGCTCCGACGAGTGGAACGCCGCCGTGGCCTTCTGGCGGTCGCTGCAGTCGGACGCCGACGCCAAGTATGACGTCGACGTCTTCATCGACGCCAAGGACATCATCCCCACCGTGACATGGGGCACGAGCCCCGAGGACGTGGTCCCCATCACGGGCACCGTGCCCGACCCCGAGACGTTCGCCACCGACGCCAAGAAGGCGACGGGCCGGCGCATGCTCGAGTACATGGGGCTCACGGCGGGCACCCCCATGGAGGACATCGTCGTCGACAAGGTCTTCATCGGCTCCTGCACCAACTCGCGCATCGAGGACCTGCGCGCCGCCGCCCACGTCGTCCGGGGCCGGCGCATCGCCGACAACATCAAGCGCGCCATGGTGGTGCCCGGCTCCGGGCTCGTCAAGACGCAGGCCGAGCAGGAGGGCCTCGACCAGATCTTCCTCGACGCCGGCTTCGAGTGGCGCGAGGCCGGCTGCAGCATGTGCCTCGGCATGAACCCGGACATCCTGGCGCCCAAGGAGCGGTGCGCCAGCACGTCCAACCGCAACTTCGAGGGCCGCCAGGGCGCCGGCGGCCGGACGCACCTCATGTCCCCGGTCATGGCCGCCGCCGCCGCCATCGTCGGCAAGCTGGCTGACGTGCGCAAGCTCTCCGACTACGGCTCCACGAACCCCCACGCCCAGGCCAGGATCACGCCGTCGGCGTCGTCGCTTGAGGAGCCCCACGTCGACGAGAGGGTCGAGAACTCGCCTCACGAGCGGGACGTCATCGGCGACGAGCCCGAGGACTCGCAGCCGCACACCAACACGTCGGTGCAGGCGGCGTCGGGCGACTCGGCGGGCCTGCCCAAGTTCCTGACGCTCAAGGGCATCGCGGCGCCGCTGGACATGGCCAACATCGACACCGACGCCATCATCCCCAAGCAGTTCCTCAAGACCATCAAGCGCACCGGCCTCGGCAGCGCCCTCTTCCACGCGCTGCGCTACCACGCCGACGGCTCCGAGAACCCCAACTTCGTTCTCAACCAGGAGCCGTACCGCGGCGCCAAGATCCTCGTGTGCACGGGGCCCAACTTCGGGTGCGGCAGCTCGCGCGAGCACGCGCCCTGGGCGCTGCTCGACTTCGGCATCAAGTGCGTCATAGCGCCGTCGTTTGCCGACATCTTCTTCAACAACACCTTCAAGAACGGCATGCTGCCGCTGACGGTGCCCAACAAGGCCGACATGGACGCCATCGCCGCCGAGGCTCGCGCGGGCCGTGACGTCGAGGTCGACCTGCCCAACCAGCTCATCAAGAACTCGGCGGGCGACACCATCTGCCGCTTCGACGTCGAGGAGTTCCGCAAGCACTGCCTCGTCAATGGGCTCGACGACATCGGCCTGACGATGCAGCTCGAGGACAAGATCACCGACTTCGAGAAGAAGATGACGCGCGACACGCCCTGGCTCGACGGCTCGGGCTACCTGCGGCGCAAGGGCCAGGGCGGCAAGCTGGCGGCCAAGGCGGTGCCCGTGCCCAAGACGAACCGCGGCGAGGAGAAGACGGAGCCGCTGGAGTGGTGATGATATATTCGATGCGTCGAGGGAGGCTGAGATTTGGGGGGAGCGGCTTAGCTGGCTCCGGATGTAGTAGAAAAGGGGGAGGGGTATCATGTTATGGATTTTTAATGTTGTTTTTTTCTCGGGAACTGGTTTTGGAATCAAAGACACCCGATGAAGTTATGTGGCTTGGTACGGTGTCACGACCATCGATCGCCGCGAAAGCAGCCGCAGCGAGCCAACAAAAGAGATGAATAGGGGTTTATTACGGAGTACACGCCCGCGCGCCACGTTGCGCAGAATCATTCAAGAAAGAAAAAGTTGCTTTTTGTCTCCTCCAATTATGCTGAATTATGGATTATGGTGATTACGCTGCCAAGAAACCTCCATGCTGTAGGATGAAATAAGATGCTCGCTCGCTCGCCGACTACTACGCTATCCACCCAGACAAGAAGGATGCCTCGTATACACCTCGATCATGCTCAAACGGTCCTCAGCACGCCAACGTGAACGACGAAGCCAGCGCTCGGCCGCAACTCCGCGGGCAGCATCTCCTTGGGGACCTGCCAGACGTGGAAGAGGCGCTGGAAGGCCGTCAGCCAGCAGAGGAAGACGTCGTCGTCGCGCAGCTGCTGGGCGACGATGCACACGCACGGCTGCCGCTCCTCGCTCAGGGTGTCCTGGGCGCGCAGGCCGCACGCGTCGGCGCACGTCTGCACCAGCGGCGGCACGAGGGCGCAGTTGTAGACGCAGTCGCACGCCAGCACGGCGTCGAAGCTGCGCGCGGGGGCGGCGAGGGCCGGCGTCACCGCGTCCGTCTCCCAGTCGAGCACCCGGAAGCACACGTCGCCGACGTTACCGCCGGTACTGACGCTTCCGCCGTTGCGCCGCTTGGACGACGACGACGACGATGACGATGGAGGCGGGTTGGCGGCGAGGTTGCGCGCCACGAGGCGCTGCACGTAGGGCTGGTCGGAGAGCACGTACGACGAGACGAGGGGCCGCAGGGCGAGGGCGGCCAGCGGGCTGATGCCGCAGCCGAGCTCGAGGACCGACGGGCGCGGCGGGAGGAGGCCGATGAGGGCGTTGGACGGCGAGGCGAGGTAGTTTGCGAAGGGGGGGGTGACTTTCCAGAGCACTATTTCGCCGACACGGCATGTCAGCCTCTCTGGTCTCTCTCTCTCTTTCCTGGGCGTCATGGATATGCATGGACAAGTAAAACCATCATGATCCGGGGAAACGCACCGGCGCCGGTGGTGCCGCCCTCGCGCGTCGAGGACAAGACGGCGGGCGACTGGTGGACCGTGTACTCGCGCCCGCCGACGGCGACGTCGACGGACGCGGCCTTGGGGTCGACGAAGCCCAGGTTGTGCGAGAGCGCGGGCTGCGCGTACAGGAGGAACGTCTCTGCGCGCGCATACATATCGAATCAGCCGGGCCGCTCTGCTTCATCCACTCTCGGCGCGACGTCGCTCACCTTCCTCGGCGTCGGCCACCTCGTCGCCGAAGCCTGCCGCCAGCCTGTCCAGGAGGTCCATGCTGTTCCTTTCACGCGGCTGCCGCCGTGGGCGGTTCACAATGCGGTCTTTGTAATGCCGAGCGTGAGTGAGTGAGCGAGAGTACGTAAGTCGTCAGCTTTCCTGATAGTCGAGTCGCTCGTGAGCCGCGGTCGGAAAGCCAAAGCTCCAGGGTCGGGCGGCGGGACCCGCTTTTTAAGCCGGGCGGCCTTTTCGGCTGTTCCGGCCCTGCACGTCGGCGCCGGTGCTGCGATGTGCGGCTCTGCGTCGTCTCCATCGCCGCTGCGTCGCGGTCCCGTCCTTGAGCAACTGCAGGTTTTTCGTGCGCTGCGCTGCGCAGGCCAGGCGGCCATTGACTTACAGCTTCTCTTTCGGTTCAATTCCACGCAGACTCTGTGGCCCCCCTTTACCACGGGTGACGCCATGCAGAACCACATGATTTGACGGCTTCGGGCACGCGACATGATTGTTTTGCTTTCATTATTTGCGAGCTCCGTGTTCAAAGATGCAACAGCGCCCCGGTATACTCCCCCCAGCGGCAAGTCACCGCCTCTCATTCTGTCTACCGCAATACCATCATTTCGTCGTCCACTCCTCCCACGGCGCAGAAGCGCGCCTACACGAGCCCGTCGTAGAGCGACAGAGCCGACACAATCGTCTCGTCGCGCTTGCTGCCCTCCTTGAACTCTTCCATGTCCAGCGACCCGTTCTCATCCTTGTCCATCATGCGGAAGATCTTCTTGACGCGCTTCTCGGGCGTGTCCTCGTCCTCGGGGAGCTTGACCATGGATCCCACCTGTTTTCCCCGTCAGCAACGTGCTCATTGGATACCGTGGGCAGACAGCGGGACACACCATCTTGTATATGGCTTCAACAATCTGCAGCATCTCGTCGTAGCTTATCTTGCCGTCGCCGTCAATGTCGTACAGCTGAAAGGCCCAGTCGAGCTTGTCCTCCATCTTGCCCCGGCTGGTAACGCTCAGGGCGCAGATGAACTCCTTGAAGTCAATGGTCCCGGACTTGTCGCTGTCGAAAACGTTGAAGACGTAGTCGGCGAACGAACTGGGATCGCCAAACGGGAAGAATTGCCGGTAGATCTTCTGGAACTCCTCCTTGGTGAGCATGCCCGACGGGCAGTCCTTGAGGAAGCCTGCGCACGACGAGGTCAGCCCAGCTCGGGCGGCGCAATTCGATGCGGGTGGCATCCGTGAAAGAGCAAAGCGCAGGGGGTGGACGAGGCAGCCGGGTCCTCGGACAGCGCTGACTTACCCTTGTACCATTGTTGCAGCTCCTTCTTGTCAAAGTGAGTCGACTTTTGGAGCTCCGAGAGCTGTTCTTGGGAGAGTTTCGACTGTCTGCAGAGAGCATGTCATGGTCAGTAAGCTGCGGTATAGCACGCCAGCGACGGGCCGCGATCGAGACACAACGTAGTGCGAAATTGTGCAGGGACGGACTGTGACGTCGCCTCCAGGTCTGGGGGTCCGAGCCCAAGTCTGGTCAGGTTTTCATGCCGGCACCGCCGGGTGCGACGCGATCTTGACCTCGGCGGGCTGCCACGCCTCGCCCGGGGCCTTGGCTCGCCGGAGAGGGAGAGGCCGAGAAGGGACAGACTCACGATTTCCCCATGCTTGCTTCACCAGGTCCGAGGTCGGTTTTGATGGATCGTCGCCGGCAGTGGATGCTTATCAAGCGCAATTGGCGCGGCAGCTACGGGGATCGAGGGTGCGCCGGAGTTGCGCTGGGGCAGCGGTATGCGCAGTCGGGGAGTGTCGAGTCGGCTCTCCGAGTCGTACACGACGGTGGCAGTCGCGGTCGTCACGCACGGGGCGTCGTCGTTGTTGTTGTTGCTGCTGTCGTCGTGGATTGGGTGCGCGCACCAGGGATCGCCGTCGTCGGTGCGGGTGGGAAGCCGTGGAGCGCGGGGCAGCGGCGCGACGAACGAGTGCGGTCTTCGGCGCGCTGGCAGAAGTGCAAGCAATGCAGGAAAACGATGCCGTCGATACCAAGTTGGTCGTGGGCTGGGTCCAGCGTCGTCAGGTCAGGGTGCGGGAAGTATGCGGTTGCGAGGTTGCAGGACTTGGGACGAGAGAAGAGGACGGGGAGGGGAGCAGGCGGCCTGGCTTGGGTTGCGTGCCAGCGGTCCAGCGCGTGCTCATCTCAGTCTACGGAGTTACTGCCACCTAATTGATCAACTATCCGTGCCTGCTGCCCACCTTAGTCGAATGGATGGACCTCTGAGAACCGGAGAAACAGGCGCTCCCCGGCGCCAGTGGAAGTGGTGGCTCCCCCGCCACAGGGCCGGCGCACCGTGGAAAGGAGGGAGGAGAGGGGCTCTCTAGGTGACCTTCTGCAACAGACTGCCCGTTCCCCCCGGACACTGGCAACAGCAGGCGCCCCGACGGTAACCAAGCGAAGGGACCGTGCAGCCTGCAGGGCCCGGCGCACACGTCTACGAGCACCCGTTCCTGGCTGGCTGGGTACTAGGTAGGTACGGAGTAGGGTACCTTGACTTGAACACCATACTTTGCTGGGCAGGTACCTGGGTACGGAGCACTGAGGCTCCTGGATGCCTCCGAGTCCATGCAGATTGAGACCAGGTTGCCTGCCCAGGTAGCGCCTAATTATTATTAGGGGCCTCCTGGGCACGCACGTCGTCGGTGGTCGACAGGCCGGTGCCGCCGTCCATCGGATGGTGCGGGCGTCTCTGCTTCAGGCGGGGTAGCACAATGGCACACGGGCTCCCACCTCGCCTGCCACCGAGGGGCCTGGCGGCTCGCCCCCTCCACCCAGCGCTGCCCCTGTGACCTCCAGAACCTGCTTCCACCATCCACGGCTGCCCGCGACCGCCGCAGGGACGAGCGTGGCGCTCGATGGGATCCAGTAATAGCCGAGCCACAGCCCAGAGCCGCAGCCTATTAGCACCTGGCTGTCGCATGCCCGCCTTCTCCTTCAGACAGCAGGCCAACTCCCCAACTCCCAAACCCCAAGGCCGCGGCCTTGTTTCACGAGACAAGTCGTGCCAGCCAACCTTCCCTCCTCCGATCCACTGCATGTCCACCTGCGCCCGCCGCAGCACCGAATCCCTCACTACATACGAGCACACGTTGTGCGCGTACCTACGTAGGTACCTACCAAGATATGCAGCAAGCAAGCATCTGCACAGCCCCCTTTCGGCCTGTTAGCGCGCCAGACTACGAGTAGCCAGGCAGGTCAAGAGAAGCTTGTCTGCGCGCTTCTTCCGCCCACTGGGCTTGGCGCGTCGCCAATGAGACTTTGACGTCGATTTCGAGTCCCATTCCATCCATTCTTTCTAGAATCGAGAGCCGCCCCGCTCGGCCTACCTACTTCGTACTTAGGTACAAGCCACTTAGTCCATGCAACCGTTGCTGGGAAGCGGACCTCATCCTCGGCTTGCCAGTTCCCCTGCGGCGGCCTCCAACGTCATCTCCCATCACGTCAACTGTCGGCATAAGACGCGCCTTGGCACACTGCACCAGCCGCCCTCCGCTTCTGTCCAGGCTACGCGAGGCCCGGCCGCGTGGATGTTATTATCGTGTGCTAGTGGATCCTTCCCCGTCCTGCGAGCCCTCCCTCCGTCTCGCACATTGACACCGCGCGAAGCAACCAGCCGCGGCATCTGTCACCAAGTGGGTTTCACAGATCATCCGAGACCTGTATACCACTCTTCAGCAGGTGCTCGGTCAACAGGGCGACGCGGTCATGCTGTTCGACGCTCAGGAAAGTCATTCAACGTAAACTATGCAGAAAAGCTCCCGCCCTACATATGCATGCCATCTGCTTCATGAAAAGATCCGTCCCTATGTCCCATTCAGAAAACTCCGCCCGCGCTCGTCTCCCATCAGTCGCCTTGTTTAGCTCCCTTTGCTTGCCCTCGTGCCCTTCTGCAGTAAACGTGGCCAACGACAGCAACGCAGTCGGCTAGCCCACCACCGCTTTCGTGCTGAGGCTTTCCAGGAACCCTCCAAGGTCCTCCTTTCTGACCTCGACGACGGAGTGCTCGAAGCTGTCGACCCGTACCCGCGCGTTGGTCTCGGATACGACTTCCTTGAAGGCGTTGCCAAACCGGTTCAAGCCGTAGCCTTTGTCGTGCTCCACGTCGCCGTCGTCTGATTTATCGTCCGAGTCTGACGCTTCGGAGCCTTCCGACTCGGTCTCGGGCTCGTCGTCGTCGTCACCGTCATCCTTGCCTGCAGCGCGTCGGGCCTCACGCTTGTCCTGTTTTACCTTTTCCTTTGCCTGGCGCGACTCTTCCTTGGCCTTGGCCTTGGCTTCTTTCTCCTGCTGCCTCTTCTTGGCAAATTCGCGGTTGAGAAAGGTCGTGTCAGGTCCGCCGCCGCCGCCGGTGCCGACGACAATGTACACCCCGCGCTTCTCGTTCAAGCTCGCCACCACGAGCGGCGTCCCTCGTCCACCGTGCGAGAGCTTCCCGTGCAAGTCCCTCTCCTGTTCTGCGAGCGCCTCGCCAATCCACAGTGACAGCTTTGTCAAGGCCGCGGGGTGGTTGAACAGCGAGACATCGGGCCCATCTCTGACGACGCACATGCGGAAAGCGCGTAGATGCTTGATTTGTTTCTTGTTGATGAGCGACGTTCCCGTGCGATAGATGGCACGATGCAGGAATTGAGCAGTAGGAAGACCAGCCTTGAGGGCGTCGATGCTAAGAACACCATGTCAGTGCCGGAGTCGAACAAGAGGCCAGAGCAGGGTCGGATGGATCGACTTACTCTTCCAACGCATCGTATGCCTCCCAGAATCGGGTAATCCATTCCTCGCCTTGGGCGGAAAGGTCCGCAGTCTCCTGCGACTCGCGAACTGCTTGACTCGCGGAGGGGACGGCGTCCGCGGCTTGGACATGTCTCCCAACCTCCAGCAGAGCTCCGATGACTACACCGACATCTTGGGCGCTCAACGTCGCTCGCCATCCCCAGCTCCTTACGAAGCCCCATCCGTCCTTGGCGCCAGCCCGATCCTTACCGTCCGTATCCACGGCGGGCACCATTTCATCGAGATTATAGAGCGACCCGTACTTGAGCAGCTTTGCTCTCAGCTCGCGCTTGAGCATCATGTCCATGTGGGTGTAGCTCTGTCTGCATTGCGCCAGGCTCACCCCCATCTTGGCGAGAAGCTTGTGGAGGCGTTTGATACCCGTCTCGCTCCACGTCTTGAGCCGAGAAAAGAGATATGGAGAGTGCAGCATGCTGTCGTATAGGCTCCAGTGCCGTATGAGGAGGAACCGAGGCTCGGGCGACAGCCGAATGCCGGTGTCTTCAGGGTTTCGGGCCGTTGTCGGGATGACGCCCGTGTTCTCGACGGCGACGCGTCCGTTGGTAACCTCTGGGGGATTCAAGCGTCGGACTTCGTCACGCAGCAATTGCCGCAGCCGCGCTCCCCTGACGCCCATCCAGCCAGTTGGTCTGCCATTGTCGTTTCCGCGGACTGGTGCGGTGACGCCTGCTGATGAGCGTCCGTAGAGCTCCATGGAGCTGACGCCGACAATGGTCAACCACAACAGGTCGTTGTCTTCTCGGCCTAATTCGGATGCCAACGAATACATCATCGAAGAGATTGGCTCCGCGAAAGATGACCCCATCTGGTAGTACTGCTGAAGCACGGATTCATTGTCACGGCGCATTCGGAGGAGCCGCCTCCTCAGTGTGCGAGCAGACGGTGCTGGTGGCGGTTGCGCGGCTGATGGTGGTTCGCAGGGGTCGCTGGAGAGCGCAAACTCTGGGTTCCTGAGAGACAGGAGATTCCCTGCCCTGGGGCGACGAGGAGAGTCGGGGATCGGGCTCGACTGTGACAAGTCAGAAGAGAAGGATTCACTGGACGTTGCCCACTTACCGAGTTGCTTCTCCGTCGCTGGCGAGGCCTGTCTTCCTCGTCGCTCGACTCGTCTTCGTGACCATCTGACCAGCTCTTTCTCTTCTTGTCAGCACGAGAAGAATATCGTTCCATGTCATCTTCGCCGTCTTCATCGTCGTCGCTGGCACCCAGGTCATCTCCGTCGTCGTCAATATCCGGCATATCGAGTAGGGCGAGGTACGCGTCGCGCTCGGCCGCTAGGTCTTCCTCAATATCACCGTCGTCGAATACCACGATGCCGCCTCTGCCGGCTCTGTACGCACGCCCAATCTGCCCCCCTTCGATCCCGATGGGAACTTTCAGTTGCCAGGAGCTTGCAGCTTCCGTGCCAGCTTCTACGGGGAAACCGCCAAACATGTTGCCCAAGTTCCACGGCCGATGGGAGTCGATGACCCAGACCTCGACACCGCTGTAGGGCGAATCATCTCCTTCCGACTCCAGCCCTAGCAACGGGCCGAGGTCAACCGTTCCACCCACTCCCAGGCATACGACGACACCGCCGCTGCCGCCCTGACTCTCCATCATAGGGACCACGAGCTCCTTGCCGGCCTTTTCCAGGTCGGTGTAGCCCGCAACGGGCTGGATCTTGTGCGGTATGTAGTCATGCTTGAAGAGCCGGGTAAGGATGCGGCAGGCGCATAGAGCATCGGGTTCGAGCGCGACGAGGATGAGGACCGGCGGCGACAGGGGATGTCTAGTGTTCTGGAGGTGGGTGTAGAGCTTCGAGATGAGCGAGCGCGGAAGATACATGGCTATCCAAATCTACACGAGCGTCGGGGACGATGCGCTTGTGCATTCATGGAGCATGGGACGGTCCTGGGAGGAGGTTCTCGCGGGAGACTTTGTCGGCCACACGCGCCTGGCGCGATGCCGTCGCGCGTAGAGAGGTTTGTGGAGCAGCAGAAGGAGAAATGTCAATGCATAAAAAGGATGCGATATAAATATGACGGGCACCGAGGGTAATAAGAGGGAGAGAAATGATGCTCCAATCTATCGCATCCAAGCGCAGGGCAGAGATGTCTGGTGACAAGAGGGAGCGGATACCAGAGTCGGTACGAGTGTAACGGCTGGGCTGCTGGTGGAAAGTGTTTATGGCTGAACGCGCCGTCCGACGCCAGTGACGCGCCTGCCCTTTTACCACGCGCGACGATTTCAGAGCGGGAAGGCGGGGCCCGAGCCGACGGCCGGGGCGCCACACAGAGCAGGCGCGCGACGCAGCTCCAGCCCAGGTACGGAGTGCATACGGGAAGCAGCTCGACAAATTAGAGCCCGCCGCGTCCATTGGTGCTGTTCTCGCACCGTACTTGCGTACCGTTGCCCTACGGCCAGGATGCTTCAAGGAATACTTCCTCCATCCGACAGCGAGACACGAGCTTCCTGACTGGTTCCTTGCCTCGATCCGCCTCAGCACTACGACCAGTGATGCGAGGTTTGGGTGTCCAAGGGCTCCCCGGCGTTGACTGCGATACTCGAGACGAAGTCGTGGAGCCTCTTGGAATGCTAGTTCTCCATTCCACCCTGCTGTCGGCACAGCGCCTTTTCAAGCAGCTCTCTCGCATGTCGATACTCCGAGGCGACTCGCAACGATGGGTGATGCTCTTGGGTAATGCTCGCTGATCGGCCTGAGTCGGCTGTGGCCAACCTGCCCGCCGCCGCTGAATATCAGCGCCGCCCTCGCCACGCAAAGCTGGCCTTGAATGCACTGTTTGCTGGTGGGACTCAACCACGAGTAAGCTAATATCGACTCTCTCCTCCTCAGTGCGACTCATACCTTAGGATCTGGCAGTACTCGTACTCGGCTTGGCACTCTCGAAGCGCTAGAAATGCATGTCGCCGTTTCGGTGCATTAACCTGCGATATGTCGCCACGGCTCGTCGTGGGACCCCCTCCGTGCGCCGCGAGAACCCAGAGCTTGGCGGCCGTTCCGTTAGCGTTGTCTTCAGATCGAAAGTCGAGCCGTGTCCTGTACGGCTAGCCGCTCTTTGGCTGTACCTAGTTGAGGAGGTACACAACTCACGGGTTGCCTCCGCAAAGAATCGAAGCTGACGAGACAGGTTGTTGCAGAACAGGTTGCTGCGATTTGCACGCTCATACGGAATACGCCTGGCTGTCTCGAGTCGTTGCAGCGCAATTCAATTTTGCTCGATCAAGCTGAGTTGGTCTTTAGTCTGAGCCGCCATCCAGAGGTTGCCCGGTCCCCGCGGGGACGGCGACTGGCGGAGCTATCCGTACATTTGATGCCCATCAGCAGAGCAGAGGGATCTGCATACATTAGTCGGCTGCCCAAGGTACACATCACGCCAGAAAGGCGGCCTACCGAACCAACGAGCCCATCGGACGACAGGCAACGGAGCCAACGGACCAACGAGCAGGCAACACCAAGAGCATTACGACCAACTCTTTGCAGGTCAGCCCCAATTATGGGGCCTTCCCCCCGTCCGCCCCTCCCCCATTCATACGCTACTCTCTCTTGCGTCGTGCATGTGCATGCAGCGGCGCAGGCAGACCCGACGGAGAGTCCTGGCCTCAAACTCCTCCGTCTTCTGGCCTTTGGCCGAAGTTTCAGCTCGCTGCCGCTTCCTTAGCAAGTCTATTCGTTTGCAGGCATCGGGGCTTGATTTAAATTCTACCTATAAGATCCATACGTTATCATGCAAAGAGGGCCCCGAACTCCCAATATCAAGACCATACCTATTGGCTACGATCAAGGAACGGATCTCGCTCCAGGCACTTCATGATGAGTGGCGTTAGCTTTCTTCTTTTCAGCGCTCTCGCACGGCAATGCCCGACGCATCCTTCAACGAATGCGATATAATTAACCCCAATTCCTGCCGCCTGTTCTGCCTTCGCCTCGGCTTGCTTCCAAACCACAGGACGGTCCACCGACCCTCAAACATGTCGTCTCACATTGGCTGCAACCCTTGCCAGTTGGCGTTTGGCTGCCGACTGGCCGGGCGCGCCACTCCACCCGCTTCCAGTTTGCTGGGTCCGCCCTGCCTTGGGCCGTCTTGGCTCTCTCCCCGTCTGATAATCAAATCAATGTCGAGGGCCTTTCCGGCTCTAGCCATGTTCAGCCTATATTCCGCCCTGCTCAAATAGAACGACGCTCCCCTCCAAAATTGCACTCTTGAAGCCGTTGCACAAGCTCGAGATCCATATACTCCATCGTCTTTGCGTATTCCCTTCATTGCGGCCGTCGATTCACATATACATGACTTGCGTCCACCGAACGCTCCCATACCAGTGCTTTGATGACTTTACCGCCTATAGGGTCACAGCCTCTAGAAGAGGATGCCACCTCGGACTACGCTGACTCCGTAGCTACTTCGGAGTTTACGTCGCTCAACACCGCCCGTTTGGTACACTCGTATGAACATGGCAGGCAAGTAAAGTATCTTGTCTCGTATGGGGAAAGACCCTGCAACTGACTGACGCACCCCGACAGGCGCTACCAAGGTTTCCTGCGCGATCGGTACGGGTTGCCAAACGACGACGCCGAGCATCTGAGGGAGGGAGTGAAGCACAAGCTATACTTGGACTACATTCTTGACGGGAAGTTGTTTCTCGCCCCAGTTGGGGAGAATCCACAGAAAATCATAGATTTGGGCACTGGATTCGGGTTCTGGGCGTTAGATGGTCTGTGCATCGCGGGACAAGACGGTTCTCCAAGGCTGACAAGGTCCCTCAGTTGCGGATCAGCACCCCAGTGCTCGTATCATCGGAACGGATCTGTCCCCCGTTCAGCCAAACTGGACGCCGCCGAACGTGGAGTTTCGCGTTGAGGATCTCGATGACGAGCTTAGGCCATGGACGAGCATCTATGCTGAGGCGGACCTGATGCACCTGCGATTCCTGCTGCCGACTGTCCGCAGGCCTCGGCAAATCCTGCAGAGATGTCTAGAGTTTGCCCTCCCCGCTCTTCCCCGCTGCCGCAAACGTACTCCTCTAACAGTCGCTCAAGGAATTTGAAGCCTGGGGGGTGGATCGAAATCCACGACACCATTCCCAAAGTCTTCTCGGAGGACGGGACTGCCGGCGGCGATCATCCAATCCACACTCTATACAATCTTATCGATGGGCCGTTTACAAGGATATACGGATGGAATATCCACTTCACGGCAGATCTGGAGAACATACTGCGGGAAGTCGGATTTATTAACGTTTCGGTGAGGCACAATGCGATACCTATTGGCCGCTGGCACAGTGAGGCAAGGTTGAGGGAAATGGGAGTCTTCGCACAGAGCCTTCTGTCGGACTGGCTCGTTGCTATGCTCGTCCGGCATGAGACGTTGGGACTCAGCGCAGAGGAGGCGCACAAGCTCGGACAGGACATTCTTGATGCATTCAATAACCCTGAGATCCATGCCCAGCTTGACTGGATCGACGTTTGGGCACAGAAAGCGCTCCCGTAGGATGCGAACAATCTTGCACCGCAGGCCACTGCAACGCGATAACAGCAAGCGAGTGCGCAAGCCCAAGGCTCCCATCGCGCCTGCGCAGTGCCGTCATCTCCCCAGGCGGCTTTGCGCGAGGGCAGTCGCCACGACACCGGGTTTAGCGGTCGCGCTCTAGGCTAGGACCAGCTCGCGAGAACCCGACGAAGCAACCTTGGAAGTGTCGTCATGCCACGGCAATGCAGCGGCCATGCGGACCAGGGAGTTTTCGCCCGCATGCGCCCCGCAGCGGGATGTCGACGACTCTCCTCGGCGACCAGGATGGCATGGGCTGCAGAGCAAATATGACAGGTCACTTACCACTCCGCTGCAGCGTCGCGAATGCGTTGGCAGGCATCATACACAAGGATTCTAGATTTCAGGGCACCGAAGCCACGGACGCGGTTTCAGGGGTACGAGGTATGTCCTCCTGTCCTACTCATGCGGCGCTAGGGTATAGGATGAGGGATTGGGACCGCAGTTTTTATGGCACCCATGGCAAGCTAAGAGACGGCATCGTTGTACATAATTATATTTATTTGTCGAGTGGAAATGTGACATCCAGACGCCAGATGGGTGTTGCACCTTGCGGGCCCCAGCGTGACGTCGAGCCTGCCTGAACAACGTACTCCGTACCTTAGTTGGCATCCCGCTTACCTGTGTATACTCCGTTCATAACCTTGAACCTGCCCGAGAACTCCGTCCATGTCGGCGCATATCATATGTTACGACGCCGCTCGATCCTACTCATTCCATCCCCCAGAGGTCATACCTCATTCCATTCGACCTCTGCTTTTATCTTTCACTGGTTCCCAAACATGTTTCCCGCGCCGCTCTGTCCGCCCATGCCGCCGCCCATGGGGTATCCGAACCTTCCAAGGTTGTTGAACCCGGAGAAGCCTCCCACGTCTTGGTATCCGGAGACCAGATAGGACCAGTCCATGTCGCTGGTGTCCTGGACCTGCGCCGTGGCACCAGTTGCCATGGCCGGACCCGGGCCACTCACGGCCTGATCCATTGAAGGAGGCGTCATCATGGCCGAGTCTCGGACGCCGGCCGGCGTCTGGCTGAGGTGGCGAGAGCGCGGGAAGTCGACGGGCGGGAAGTCCAGGGATGGGTCACGGCGATTCTCGGCACGCGCCTTGCGACGTTTCTCGGCACGCTCCTGAAGACCGATGATGAACTGCGGCGTGCTGACCTGCTTGCCGCTGTTCTTCTGAGCTGCTTCGTGGGCGTCCCATGCCTTGATGAAAAGGTTCCCGAACGCCGTGTGCATCGGGCTGTGCAAGTTGTTGAGCAGACCCCTGAGGTCGTAGTTGGCAGTGATGGCCTCCCACGCACGCTCCACCATCGGGCCTGCACAGCGGTTCCGCAATTCCTGAACCAGGAACATGTACGCAGGGAAGGGGAAGTGATGCATGGAGTACCACTTGAAAGGCTGGAGGCTCTCGGATGACTGGACAACGTTGTCGTACTCGATCATCTGCGTAGCCTGCAGGAACAGGCTTTCACGCTCAATTTCCTTCAGGGGCATGGCCTCTGCGTTGTGCATACGCACGAGAAAGCTGATGACGCGCATTTTGCACAGGTGCTGCCGCGTCATGGTCAGGGTGAAGAAGTGCAGCGGTATCTTGGGGTCGCACTGCGCCAGATATGTACCCTCCACATGGGCGCAGAAGCCGTCGAGGGTGTATGAGGGGGAGTCTTGGCCGGCAATCCGGATGCTCGTGACCGGCGTTTTGGCCCCAGACCCTTGAGATGATGGGCTGGCCTTGTCGGGATTATTCATCTTGAAGCTGTCGCGGTTGCTGTTGCTGGCCACAGCCATGGAAATCTCTATGCGGGCAAGGGCGAACAGCATCTCCGTCGGCCCCGTGTGCGGCGCAGGCATCTCCTTGCCCTCGACGTGAAGATCAGAGTCATTGACGTTGAGTGGAATCTTGCAGTCGCCGCCGCTCGAAAGGGCCGTGACGGTAGAGCCGGTCATTTCTCCTATTCGACGATCGTACCCGACAATCGTCCACCACAAGCGGCGACGTTGCTCGATCTCGAACGGAGGCAGGCCCGTCTCGCCAGGGTCCCTGTGCAGGCCCATGCGCTGAGCCATCCGAACAGCGATCCCTATCAAGCAAAAGACCTGGCGAGGGTCGACAAACCACCTCACAGCGAACTAAAGATTCCTTCGTTAGCATACAGACCATTGCGGATGTTGGGGCTGTTCAGGGTAACCATACCAAGTACAATACGTAGGCCTGGAGGCAGATGAAGTCGTCGCCTCGCATAAAGCCAGCATTGAGCAGTGCCTGTTGCAGAGCTGTGAGGTACCGACCTAGGAGCTCCTTTTTTGGTTCACCAAACATTCGATAAACCTCATGTTCTTCCAGAGACGTGATGGCCATGACGTAGATGGCAAACATGAGAGCCTCGATGTTCCTTGGTGCCTTGTCCAACTGCGACGTGGCGCCGATGACCTGTGCTTGTATGGTTGGGATGTGGGTGATTTTCAGCAGAGGGTTAATGTTGTCGATATATATTTGCCACAGCTGAACAATGTGGATGGTGGAAGGGTGGGCATTTGTGACAGATTGAGCCCGGCCGCCGACGATGAAGGGGAAACCGTCCTGGTCGCTAAACATCCTGTCAAAGGCGCGCAGGATGGTTGAGCCGCCCCCGCCCTCGGCCTCGTCTTCGGATGAGTCGTGAAGCAATTGCTCGCTTGCTCGGAACTGGGCTACCAGTCAGCACTCATGAACGGAAAGGTAGTCTTGGACTCGAGCGTCGCCCACCTCTTTGTGGACGGAAAACCATCGGCCAGGTCTGCCGCGTCTCAGTCAGCGAGGAAAGCCATGAAGGTATGCGGACAGACGAGCGTACTTCTCGCTTTGGCCCACGGACGGGGGCGCGCTGGCCTCGGGTGAGGTATTGAGCCCCTCGAAGTCATTCTCCAGCTCATCCACTTCGTCGAGTTGCGGGCCGTCGCTCCTCAAATCGTGGCCAATGGCGTCGAACTTGATGCCGTGCTCGCTCATCAGGTTCTCATACTTCTTCAACCGTTCGACGAGATCTTTCTCCTGCAGACGCTTCTTGCGGCGGCGGGGAGGTGCCGGGGGGATAACCTTGCAATCGACTCCGGCCTTGACACAGTTGGCACACGGCTTGTTCTTGTCGCAGCGTACCTTGCGCTGCTGGCAGAGCACACAGCTCGTGCCGCGCGTCAGTTTCATGGCTGCGAGATCGGGCTGCTGCTGCTGTTGCTGGGGTTGCTGTTGGGCCCGCGGCATCGGCGCCGGGGCGGGACCCGGAGCGGGCGCCGAGGCATGGTGCTCGGCAGACATGTCTCAATATATCTGTCTGCGGGGGGACGGCAGGATGCCGGCGTTGGGGAGTCGAGCGCCGACGACGGAGCGCCGGCGTACCAGACGACGCCCGCGGATCAGATCCACGCGCGAGGCCTGCGCCAAGAGGGCGGCAAGTTGCCAAGCCACCTACTGCGCTAGGTAGCTGTCAATCAGCCTCAGGCGTCGAAGACGCAGACGTAGGCGACAGGGTGCAACAACCCCGGATGGGCGGCCCGAGTGGGTGGACAAGTCTCGGGTACCGAGATGGCCTGTGCTGTCCGGAGAGGGATCCTGGATTTCAGCTGGAGTTGAAGGCCTGGAGGGGCACGCGAGCTGGAGCCTGGACGGGTGGACTGTGTGTGAGTCGACAAGTGAGGCTCGGGCGCGGGGCCTGGCGATGATCGCGGAGAGAGGTGCGTCGTTACCCGCCACGCGAGGGCCCTCAGGCCTGCCCCAGGGCCGACGAACGCAGATTACGCGGTCTGCTCCTCCCCTCAAGTCACCGGCGTCATCCAGGGCGCGTCCGAGCAGGCGCTGCGGCGGGTGTCTTCTCGGGCCTTGCAGACTGCGATGGTGGATGCTGTCGTCGGAGTCTGGGATACCCCTCTCGGTCCCGAAGCGCCAAGCGCACCAGCCCCTGGCGCCCGCTCGGCTATCGGATAATCCGCCGCCGCCCAAAACGGCATGGTGCGAGTTTCCATCACGACAGCTCGGTCAGGGTCGAGGGACTCGTGGCCGAAGCAGCCACAAACGTGGGCTGGCTCCACAACGCCAGGTCCAGCGCCGCGAATCCAAGCCCCGAACCCCGACCGGCGCCGTCTTCATTCGAGGCCATCGTGGATCTTCGGTTTTGCAAGCGGCTGTGGCTGCCAAAGTCTTCCGGCAAGCGCTGGCCGTGCCCATTTTTGGACCGTGCCGAGTGGCACGAGTCAACGACGTTAAATATGCCCTGATGCCTTCGTCCCGCTGTCGGGGGAGGCGGCTCCTTCTCTCGGTAGCAGTGCTATCGAGTGTGATCTCTGTGCTTCATCTCACCTCCAGCCGCAACTCTGTGATCCGGCAGCCATGGCGACGCTTGACAGCGACAGGGGGCGAAGATCCCTAGAAGCCAGCACCGACCGCGCCTCCATCTCGACGAGCAGCGTCCAAAAAGACTTCCATCCTACAACACAGCCCATTTCAGAAAAGATGCCTGAGCCGACGTCGACGTCTCCGGCACCCGCCCAACAGGATGCGTCAACGGGGGAACCAGGCGTTGAAAAGCCGGCAGCGTCGGGCCCGGCCTTCAGCAAGGAGGCTGAGGAAAACTACAAGCCCAAAACCGCAAAGTTCTGGCTCGTCGTGCTCTCGGCCTTTGTCTCCATGTTTCTCGTCGCCCTCGACCGCACCATCTTGTCGACGGCCATCCCTCGCATCACCGACGACTTCAAGAGCTTGGGTGACATTGGCTGGTACGGCTCGGCATACATGCTGACGACGGCTGCTTTCCAGCTCATCTTTGGACGGATATACCGCTTCTACGACCTGCGCTGGACCTTCCTCTGCTGCGTCGTCGTCTTCGAGGCCGGCTCCGCCATCTGCGGTGCTGCGCCAAGCTCTGCCGTCTTCATTCTCGGGCGGGCCATTGCTGGCCTGGGCTCGGCTGGCATCATGACCGGCACCATGATGATCATCATCCCCATGGTTCCCCTTCACAAGCGGCCCATGTTCCAATGTGAGTTGTCCCGTTCTAGGAGCTTCAAGTACCTAGCCGGCCGCTAATGCTTTTTCACAGCACTTTTCGGTGTTGTCTTTGGCGTCTCCTCGGTCGTTGGCCCCCTGATAGGCGGCGCCTTCACTGAGCGCGTGACGTGGCGCTGGTGCTTCTACATGAACCTTCCTGTCGGCGTCGTGGCCTTCGTCTTCCTCTTCTTCTTCTTGGACGCGCCCAGCCAGCCGCAGAAGTCAGTGCCGGTCAAAGAACACATCATGCGGCTGGATCCGCTGGGCACCTTCTTCTTCGTCCCATCCGTGGTCTGTCTCGTTCTGGCGCTGCAGTGGGGTGGCTCTACGTATCCCTGGAGCAACTGGCGCATCATCCTCTTGTTCGTCATGTTCGTCCTCGCCGGTATAGCCTTTGCCGCGGTGCAGGTTATGATGCCTGAGACGGCTACTCTGCCTGTTCGGATCATCAAGCAGCGGACGATGCTTGCTGGGACATTTTTCATGCTGTTCCTCGCTGGCGGTATGCTTATGAGTGTGTACTACATCCCTCTTTGGTGTAAGTAATCCCTCCCAGCCTCTGCTCGGTGCTCGACCCCGTCGCTAATGCCTCTTCCAGTCCAAACCACCCACGGCATCGATCCAGTCCAGTCTGGCATATACACTATCCCCCTCGTCCTGAGCCTTGTCGTCGCATCCATTATATCCGGTGCCTTCACGCAGCGAGTTGGATACTATGTTCCAGCCATGATTCTTGGTCCTTGCATCTTGGCTATCGGTCAAGGGCTGCTGACTACATTTACCCCTACTACGGGCTCGTCGCACTGGATTGCCTACCAATTTCTTGTCGGCTTCGGCGTTGGCCTGGGAATGCAAACCGTCGGCCTGGCCGTCCAAGCAACCCTTCCGAAGGAAGACATTGCCACAGGCATTTCCATCACCTTCTTCGCGCAACAGCTGGGAGGCGCGATCTTTGTCTCCGTCGGCCAAACCATTCTCAGCAGCATCTTGATCCAGCAGCTCGCGCATTTACCCGGGCTAGACCCCGAGGTCATTGTCCAGACAGGTGCCACTGAACTTCATCACGTGGTCCCTGCGCAGTACTTGCAGGCGGTCACGGACGCATACAACTACGCATGTACCAGAATCTTCTTCGCGGGGGTTGCCCTCGCAATAGCCCAGCTTCTGTGCGGGTGCTGTGGGGAGTGGCGGAGCATCAAGAAGGGCAAGCAGGGACCGCCCGTTGAGGGCTCGGCTGAGAAGGCACCCGAAGCCAAGTAAGTGAACATAGTTAAGACATCTCATTTCATTAGACTGTGAAAGGACGGGCTTAGACCCGTTGGAATTGATAGACGAAGGATCTTATGGGCAGGCTCTTGGCAGCATTATAATTGCATGGGCGGCGTCGCGCAAACTCCATCATCAGTACTAAGGCGTAGTATGCACAAGCCATATGTAGCATAATGACAAAACTTTACTCTCGAACTTCAGCAAGAAGATGTAGCTTGTTTCCGTGAACTGTGCTTGATGAATCTCATAACGGGCCCGGTTAGTCATCACCCGAAGGCGCAGGCTGCAGCGGGCTGGTTAGCGGTCCGGCCCAACCCACTTACGGAGCACTGACGCGGGGCAACCCACCTCTAACCTTCGACAACTACAACCTCCACGGCATTCCCTTTCCTCCTCATTTGCAACTTTTTCTGGCCAGTCCTGCGGATACGGAGACCTCTTCAAGCTTGCCAGCGCTCTCGGCTGCGCCGTATACGGGCATAATGGACGAGTCGAGCTCGAACACCCTCATGTCCAGCCAGAAGAGCTCCCAGCTCCAGGCGGTCCTCCACCCCCTCGTGCTTCTGACCATATCCGACTACATCACCCGACACACTCTGCGGGAGCAACAGGGTCCCATTATCGGAGCTTTACTGGGCCAGCAAAATGGACGCGAAATCACCATCGAGCATGCCTTTGAGTGCCACACGATTGCTGCTCCAAACGTAGTTGGCGGCTACCTGTTGGATGCCCCCAAATTCGGCGCGAGACTGGAGCAAAGTGCGTTCCCTTGCTCCGCGACGGGATTTACTCACTAACCCACGGGGCAGTGGTCACAGTACACAAAGAGCGACAATTAGATTTCGTCGGCTGGTACACGCTGCTCCCCTCTTCCGGTCCGACGCCCACCATCTTGCCCGTCCATGGCCAAGTGCTGGACGGATGGAACGAGTCGGCAATCCTGCTAGGGTTCCATCCAGAGGAGGCTCTGCATCACTCGGTCGGTGGCAAGCTTCCTCTCACGATATACGAGAGTACCTACGAGGTGGACGATCCGAAGGGCGAACAAGACGGCGAGGACAAGAGGATGGACGATGGCGACTCCACGCTCAAGCTCAAGTTCCGCGAGGTCCCGTACTCGGTTGAGACGGATGAGACGGAGATGATCAGCATGAACTACGTTGCGGAAGGTGGCGGTAACGCGGGGGCCACCACGACTCCCGCGACCAAGGAGGAGAGGCCCGCTCGTTCGGTGGAGACGAATGAGAAAGGCAAGCGGAGACTCGTCGAGAGCGAGGGCGACGATATCAAAGAACAAACGCAGGAAGAGGATAGCGTCATCCTCACGCGAGAGGAGGAAGAGATGCTCGCCTCTCTCACCGCCAAGGCCAACGCGATCAAGATGCTCCACTCCCGAATTCGCCTCCTGGTTAAGTACCTGGATCGCCTACAATCCTCGCAGGACAGCAGAGAGAATGTCGACGCTGACAGCATGGACACGGACACCACGGCCCCATCCCTGCCTATTCTGCGACAGATCCAGGCGCTCGTCAGCCGCCTCGATCTCGTCATCCCGTCAGACAAGGACGCGTACGAGAAGGAGATGCTCCAGGAATCCAACGACGTCCACCTCGTCGGCCTGCTCAACACCGTCATGCAGAGCCTGAGCCAAGCTCGCGACGTTGGCAAAAAATTCACCGTCCTCGAGGGAATCAAGCAGGCTAGCCGGCGAGGACCGCAGGATTTCTCGGGGAGCTCGCCGTTTAGCTTGCCCGGCACCGGAGAGCTGCTTATTTAGGACCTAGCTGTTTGTTCAGGGCGCGATTTCGAGCGCTGTCGTTAGATTAGTCACGGCGTCAAGGATAAGGGGAAACAACGGAGTCTACGGGGACGAATGATGCATGATTGATGAGGCCACTGACCCTTCTGTCTATTGGAAGCCACTCAGGTTCGATAGGCCGTAAAGCCAAAGAAACATTTACGAACAATTTCAATAATTGCTATGCGTGATAAACACAATGATATAGGCTGCTACGTATGCCTAAGAAAACTGCCCTTTTGGAACACAGATACAATTGTACTTTGGCAACTCTTCCACCAAGAAGCGAGGGGGGGTTAGGGAACAAGGCGGGAGCAAATCAAAGCGTTGTTGACAGGGGGCGGGGGTCCCGTTCTTGCGCGTATCTTCCGTCTAGGTAGCCTTCAAGGCATCAGAATGTGCTCGTCGCAAGACGGCTCGCCGCATTCCTCGCGTCGATGCGGTCATCGTCGTCATCATTGGGTCCAGGCAGGCCAGCGGGGCCGCCCGCGCCGGCCTTGGCAGATCCTGGCTCCCGGTTGTCCTCGCCGTCGCCCTCTTCGGCGACTTTGCCCATGAAGCTGCTCGAGGCGCTGCGCGCGTCAGAACGGCGCGGCACACCGCTCCAGGCGTCGCCCTTAGGGCCCTGGCTGGCAGCCATGCTGGCGCGTCGAACTGTGGGGTGGGATTCGCGTCCGAGGCGGCTGAGGCCACCCGAGGCATCAATGGAGCGGATATCGGGGCGGACCGTCTCCAGGAGCGCCAGAGTTCGTCGCTCTGCCTCGATCTCTCGGAGCACGTACTCTCTGATGCTCAGACGCAGATCCGAGGCGGTCCTCGCGAACCATTTTCGACGCTCCTGTACCAGGTTCTGGGTGACTCGGTGGGTCTTTTGATGAAGAGTCACCTCGTTTTGCCTGGCTTCGTCCAGGGCTGCAATCGCCTCATCCACCTTCTCACGGCGAACGCTGGAGCTGGCCTTGAGACGGTCGGCGGCGTTCAGCTTGCTGCGCGTCGCTTCTTGCGCCTGCAAGAATTCTCGGACGAGAATCTGACGGTTCGTGAGAGACTCCTTGACGATGAAAGCATCCTGAGAGTGGTACTGGAAGGGATCGCCGATGGTGGCCGCCTCGGCCGTGGCTTGAGCAGCATGGTAGTCTCCGACAGCCTGTACAACCTTGCCGAGCTTCTTGTAGGCGTTTGCCAGTCCTGGATGCGGCTCCTGAATGTTCATGCTGCCCAGTTTGACTCCATAGTCCGATTCTGCCAGGCCCAACCCTGTGACTCGGTCAGCAATGCTTTGGGTGTTAGCGTCGAGGACAATGCGAACCTCTTCGAGCCTTGACCATCTTATCGACCTTGTGGCCAGCATCCATGGTGCCCAGGTAGAACAGCTTGACGGCGGGTCGCGCATCGGCGAGTTCAGGGGTATCATCAGGAGGAGGCGCGAATTGCTTGAGGATTTTCCTGCGGACGCCCGTCGCAGGCTGCTTCATCTTGACCAACGGGCTATAGCCGAAGTCGCTTTCCACGAAAAGAACAACTTCGTCATCCCTCATCAGCACCTCATTGCTGCAGACGTAGTTGAACCATCGCTGCATCATGGCCTTGACGCGCGACTCGTCTTCATCGGTGCCCGCGCCAGCGGCCGTGACGGGAGGGGGGACGGCAGGCACGAGGGCCTCGGGGTTCGCTGATATCAGATGCTCGCCCAGCTTGACAAACTCGGAATGCAGACGTCGGACGTCCCGGTACTGTGTCGTGCGAAATCGCGGCAGGTTGGTCTGCAGCTCGGTCAGTCTCATGGCACCAGGTGGCAGTACAGGGACGGGGAAGTACATGAACGTCGAAACGCAAGACCGGATCCTTCTTGCCGGTCCTCTCGAGGCCCGTAATCTTAGCTTGCAGCCTGAACTGAGGTTGCGGTGGCCTTTGGGACTGTCGCCCTTGCTCGGGAAGCGATTCGGGTTGCCCGGCCTGCTGGGGGCCTGCAGCACCTCCGGCGTGCTGCGAACCAGCCAATGATTCAGACGCGGCGGTTTCCAATGTCGCAGAATCCTCAGCTTCGCCATCGGTTCCAGACTCGGTGGTCGCAGTCCCGGGTCGCTGAAAGCCCTCGGCCTCGCCAGCCTGTCCGAGCCCGTTGGAGGCTTCCGGGTTGTAGGGGAAGGGGGTCGGCTCGCCCGACGCGTTGCCGAGATCACTGCGGTTGTGGCGAGGCGAGGACCTCGGCGAGTTGCCCCATGGAGAGGACTCTACCGTGTCCTCGGCCTCGTTGATCGGCGCGCTGTAGTCCATGGCGAGCGTGGAGGAGGTCCCGGCGATGACGTGGGCCGTTGTCGGCTTTGGCGGAGAAGAGCTCGGAGAAGCTTGGAGGATACAGTTGTCAGCGTCACGCGTGAAGCATGGCGCGCGCACTGTCTCACTGGGAGGCCCACGGTCCGGGCTGTGGGATGGGGTGCGATGGGATGGGACGAGGATGGCAATGGCGAGCAGTGGGCTCAACGCTGACGCAACGGGGCCAGGCTGCGTCGGCTCGGGGTGGTCGAGGTCGCCTCCGCCCGCGTCGGCCAGCGCAGCTGCGCAATTGGCCCGACAAGCGCCGCTCCGTCGCGGCTGGGTAGACGCCTTGACGCCTAGCAACCCTCGCCAGGCTCAGAAGAGACTAGTGCGGGGCAGCCCGACGAAATTTACCTGCCGGCAGTCGCTCACGATGAGCGCTCGCTCAGTGATGCATTCGCTGTCTCGCAAACTTTCGATCCAGACTCGCACGCATTCGCAGCACGCGCGGGCACGATTCCAGTAGACGCCCTCACACATCGCCACGGCAGCTGCAGTCATGGGCAAGAAGAGGTCAAGAGAGGACGGCAAGGATGCCCCTCCCGCCGACGCTGGCGTCGACAAGATGGACCAGGACAGCAGCGACGACGAGGTAGGGCGTCACTCGCGGATGGCGGCCCGGGATTCACGCTGACGACACGTCTAGGACTTCGACATGGTGGATGTGGAGTTTGAATGGTTCAACTTTGACCAAGAAGTAGACTTCCACGGCGTCAAGTCTCTCATGCGACAGCTCTTCGATGTCGACGCAAACCTCTTCAACATGTCGGCCCTCGCCGACCTAGTCCTGTCGCAGCCGACCATTGGTTCCACCGTCAAGGTCGACGGGAAAGCCACCGATGCCTACGCCATGCTCACGGTCCTCAACACGTTTGAGCACCGCGAGAAGGAGCCCATGAAGGACATCCTCCAGTACCTAACGGAGAAGGCGCAGACCAACGACTCGCTGGCCGCCATCCCCAAGTTGATCAACGGCAACAGCCACGTCGGCCTGGTGCTGTCGGAGCGCCTTATCAACGTGCCCCCGGAGATTGGCCCCCCCATGTACTCGATGCTCATCGACGAGGTGGAGGCCGCTGTCGAGGACAAGGAGCCCTATGAGTTTACGCACTATCTCATCTTGTCAAAGACGTATCAAGAGGTTGAGTCGACCCTGGACGTCGAGGATCGGAAGCGCAAAAAGGCCAAGGAGACGTCGTCGACTTACTTCTTCCACCCCGAGGACGAGGTTCTCCACAGGCACGCCGTGGCTCACGGCAGCTTCAAATACACCAAGGAGGAGGACGCCGTTGCAGACAGCAAGCGAGCCTTCCAGGAGATGGGTGTCAAGCCATTTGGGCACATGATTTTGATCGAAGCGAGCAAGTTCGAGGGCGCCATCAAGGCTATCCAGGCGTATCTAAGCCCTGGGCAATGAATGATATGATTATGATTACTCAAGCGACTGGCTCCAATCTTTGCATCAAGTACTCCACCTCGACTTCCTTGGTCAGCGGAATGACAAAATCCTTGTACATGGCCACGACGGCATCCACGTTAATCTTGGTAGGCTCCTCGGTGCCGTCGGGCGCATAGGGGTCCTTGCCGTAGGTCGTCGCCTTGAGGCGAAGGCGCTCGAGGATGGTCTGCTCAACAGCCGCGTTGGTGATGGACTGGGCGATGCCCTCACGGTCTTCGGCCTTGATCAAGCGAGTGTACTTGTCGGGATCCGAGCGGAACTTGGACTCGGCGACGAACTTGCCAAAGTGGATCCTCCGTGACAGCGCCTGCAGACAGGCAAAATCAGTCGTCGCTGCCGACCCGTAGTTCTCCTGTGACTCTCCTCGGTCCTCGCGGCCAAAGTCGGGGCACACTGCGGGCAGGAACTTTTCAATGTAGAAAGCCTTGATCTTGGCGTTGACGTTGACGTCGTTGGGATGCAGAATTTGTGGATAATTGAGCGGCTTCAGGATGGGCTTCTGCACCGCGTCGGGAAAGAAAGGGTACTCGTCGGGCGACTCGTAGCGCCGTATCAGGGACTGCAGCCTCTCCTGCTCGGAAAAGTACCAGTCGAAGAAGCTCAGGTTGCTGTCGGGAATATGTATGGCGCCAGGGGTGTAGATGGTCTGCAGATCGCGGTCAGAGCCGTGGTGAGTCAGAGAGTCCGACGGGCGCCTGTTCTCACCTTGTTCAAGGCGAATTGCACGCGCTCAATGAGATGGAAGGTGATGGTATCCTCCAGTCGTCTGCGACAAATCGTCAGCGCGGCCATGTCCAGGGTCGGAAGGGCTCGCTCAATGAATGTACATTAGCTGGAAGCGGATGCGCGACAGGTCCAGCGCCTTGCTGGCGTCGGCCATGTCGACTACGGAATCCATCGTGGCGGCTGTGAGAGCAGTCTGCGAGCGCAGTACCTAAGGTAGTTCAATTGCAGGTATGAGCGGCTCTCAATGAGTAGCGCCGGGGTCGAGGTGGAAGCTTGGAGTTGAAGAAATACGATGCCGTCTCCGAAAGCCGGAGCCCGAAGCACACGACGTAGAATGCCGCTTTGGCTAAACGGGAGGCGGGGGCATCACGCCAGCGTGCGCAGCCCCCAGGCCCGGGCCTACAGCGGCCTTCAGCGGCCGCCGTCCGGCCACGCCAGGGCCAAGACGTGCTCCAAGTCCGGCAACTGGGCAGCTCGGGTGGAGTCGGCGTAAGGCCAATGATCTCGCGAGGCGCCGTGCCGGCTCCCCACCTGCTCAGCTCCCCCCGGGCTGCCCTGCCGCGTTTCGTCGCAATTTGGCTTCGCGACCTGCGACCTGCACTCCACCGAACAAGCTCTCAAGTCTCTACTCGTACCTCTCCGAGCCTATCCCAAACCTTGAGCTCAACCTTTTGTTTTGAGCTCCTTGGGCGTGAGATTGGCCGTCGCGCCATGGCTGATCAGGACGATGGCTACGGCTTCCCCGATGATGTCGGCGCCGACGAGGACCAGTCCATCATCTCGGTACGTTTGACCGGGAAGCACTTCATCGCTGCGTTGGTAGACCGCGGCAACGCGAGACTAATCATGGCCACGGCACCCAGACTCGCGGCTTGGAAGCCTTCGGCCGCAAGGTGACGACGACGGCGACGCATCTCATGGGTCCCAATGCCGAGGCGACGGCGCAGCATTACCGAGCCGCCATGACCGAGGTGCACAAACAGCTCAAGCGCCCGACGGTGCAACGCAGCGTCTTCTCCATGGCCCGGACCACGCCGACCGACCTCGTACGCGCCAAGCTGTCGACGGCCGAGATCCAGCATCGTGCCTTGACCCATCTCTCCGACGAGATGCTGTCCAACATCCCTGACAATGAAAACTCCTACTCGTTGTTCCAGGGCTTCCAGGCCAGCTTTCCCGAGCTGACTGACGAGGGCAAGAAGCATCGCCGCCGGGTGTCAAGAGGTAGGAAGTTGCTAGAGGAGAAACCGGCGCCGGCTCAGGGTGGCAAGAACCTTGCGCACTTGAAGCGCGAAAAGGCGGCCATGATGCACGAGTTTGAGCTCCTCAGCGTGCGGAAGAACATGGCCAGCAGCGAGATTCGCGAGGTCGACAACAAGATTGCCAACCTTCACGGCATGCGGAGGATCATTCTCGAAAGACTAGCCGGGCTCGAACAGGAAGAGGCCTTGCTGGAACACGACAGTACGTGTCTAGGTCCCCAGTGTCCCGTCGCGTGCCGCACGTGCTAACCGCCCCGGAAAGTCATCGACGTCGAGGGACGTCTAGAAGAAGCTCAAACGCTTGTCGATGAAGCCGAGCTCATTGCTCAAAACACGCCCAGCAAAGACGACATCGATCTCGTGGGCGAAGCGGATGACCAAGACCCCGGCTTTATGTCGCAGTCCGTGTACGAAAAGCTGCCAGGCTCGGCCAACAGCACTCCGTCACGTAAAGCGAAGAGGGTGCATCGCCGGGTGTCCATGCCCATCCTACACGAGCACTTCGAACCCGGGTCCAACATTCGTGAGATTCGAGCTCACCGTGATAACATCACTGCCGTGGACTTCGATGCCCCGTTTGGCACCATGGTCACTGCGGCGCTGGACGACACGGTCAAGGTCTGGGATCTCAACGCCGGCAGGTGCATGGGTTTCCTGGAGGGCCACGCTGCATCGGTCCGCACCCTGCAGGTGGAGGACAACATACTCGCGACCGGGTCCGCTGATGCTACCATCAGGCTTTGGGACCTCAGCAGGTGTCGTTACGACCCTCACGGCAACCAGTTTGAGAAGGACAATGAGGACGAGGATGCCATAGCTTTTGAGGGCCCCGACGACCAACCCCTCGAGCCGCCTGAAG
Source organism: Tolypocladium tropicale (assembly GCA_024340005.1). Lineage (NCBI taxonomy): Eukaryota > Fungi > Ascomycota > Sordariomycetes > Hypocreales > Ophiocordycipitaceae > Tolypocladium > Tolypocladium tropicale. Next base: position 62,563 of record JALHBU010000327.1, on the reverse strand, counting down.
GAAGCATGGATGACTGCGCACTCTTCACCTTGCAGGCTCACGTGGACGAGATCACGGCCCTTCATTTCCGAGGAGATGTGCTGGTCTCGGGTTCGGCGGACAAGACGCTGCGCCACTGGGACCTCGAGAAGGGTCGCTGCGTGCAGACACTGGACGTCATGTGGGCTGCCGCCCAAGCATCGGCAAGCTCAATGGGCGGTGATAGCTCGTGGAGACCGACGGGCCGTTCGCAGGCCGGCTCTGCAGACTTCGTGGGTGCTCTGCAAGTCTTCGAGTCCGCCCTGGCTTGCGGTACTGCGGATGGTATGGTGCGCCTATGGGACCTTCGGAGCGGGCAGGTTCACCGGAGCTTGGTTGGCCACACAGGAGCTGTGACATGTTTGCAATTTGACGATGTTCATTTGGTGACCGGCAGCCTAGACAGGAGCGTCAGGGTAAGTTGCCGAGCCTCTTTTCTGCCGCGATACATAAATACGGGCTGCTAACCTACGTTGCCAGATTTGGGATCTGCGAACAGGTTCCATATACGACGCGTACGCATACGACAACCCGATCACGAGCATGATGTTTGACACTCGGAGGATAGTGAGCGCGGCCGGTGAGGACGTGGCCAAGGTGTACGATAAGGTCGAGGGCAGGCAATGGGACTGCGGCGCCGGAATTGCAGAGGCCGAGGGGGCCAAGTCCCCGGCCATCGTCGAGCGTGTACGTCTAAGGGATGGTTATCTGGTCGAGGGTAGACGGGACGGCATTGTCGGTGTATGGACTTGTTAAGAATAGGAGAAGAAGCGAATTCAACTCGAACAAATGTAAAGATGTACAAATCCAGATTCGCTTCGTTAGTCGGCTGGCTGACTGGCTCACGGAATGTGTGACAGCCTGAGATGCAGGGTAGCTGGTTGTTGTCGAGCAAGCATTCTTGTCCTACACACATACCCAATACACGCGCACATACAAGCAATGTTAAGTCACGTTAGTAATAATTGAAACAATGCTGTTGAAAACAATTTTTGCCAGCTATTGTTGCGACTGTCGCGTAGTAAAAGCTGGTCACGCAACCAAGCCCAATCCCTCTCACAGATGGGCGGTGGGGAAGCTCCGAAGTAGCTTCAGCTTGACTCCTGTCATCAATGTAAAGCATCATTGCACCTTCATTTCACAATCACAGATGAAAAAGCCACTGAGAGTTGCTTGAATCGATGCACTCGCAGATTCCACAAGACGATACTACAACCATCCGGGATGGATTCGGCTCGCGACCGGCTGCTGTCGCGGTACCTAGAGGCCGCCGACACCATCGTTGACGTCCCACTATCAAGTCTCCCTCAGACCAAACGAGACTCATCCGTCGATGATCGCAGCACGCAAATCGACGAAGATCAGAACATTGCCGCGGATGAGCTCCTCAATCGCCAGGCCGCCCTGGTGGTCCGCATTCACAAGGCCGCGGTGGGCGAGGACGCGAAGGCTCCTCAGAGTCCTCACAGAGTCGACGAGGAGCTGCTTCAAAGACGGCTCGGCGACTTGACCTCGATGGCTATGACTAAGTTCTACTCGTACCGCTATGACAGGGTACCTACCCACTGGCAGTATCTGTACACGGATACGCTCATCCTCACATCGCACTACCGCGTCCTCTCGTCTATTTCTACGCATGGGCGTCTGGAAGAGGACGTGCTGGACGGCGTGGTCGACTCCCTCGACAGAGCACTCATCACCACAGGCGGCGCTGGTAGGCTTGGAGCGCCGTGGATAGAAACGACACTTCAGGTGCTCGAGGAGCTTTACACCGCGCAGGAAGACACGCAACCGCGGCCGTATAAGCGCCAAAAGGTGAGCGCTGCCCTGCCGCGACGGACCTTTCCCGACCAAGAGCCTTACGGGCGGCCGACGATATCCCCAGACAGAGCATGCCCGCGGCACGAAAACTGGGCGCTGGACAAATTTGAGCGTTACATGAACGAGGGCGCGGGCGAGCCGCGGCCCATCGTCTTCACGGATCTCATTGCCCACTGGCCAGCTCTAACAGATCACCCGTGGAGATGCCCCGACTACCTCCTGTCCAAGACCCTAGGAGGCAGACGACTCGTTCCCGTCGAGGTCGGCCGCAGCTATGTTGACGAAGACTGGGGGCAGGAGCTTATCCAGTTCAAGGCTTTCCTCGCAAAGTACATTGTCCCAAACCTTGACTCCAGTGCCGACGACGACGATGGCGATGTCGCCACTCCCCAGGAGGTCGGCTACCTCGCCCAGCACAACCTCTTCCACCAGATCCCCTCTCTGAGAAACGACATCGCCATCCCGGACTTTTGCTGGTCCCACGTGCCGCGCCACCCCTCGGACCCTTCCAAAGACCAGGCCCCCGTCGACCAACCCCATCTCAACGCCTGGTTCGGCCCAGCGCGGACCATCACGCCTCTTCACACCGACGGCTACCACAATCTGCTTTGCCAGGTCGTCGGCACCAAGTATGTGCGCCTGTACCCCCCGCGCGCGACGCCGCACATGCGCGCCCGAGCGCCCGAGCACGGCGTCGACATGAGCAATACGAGTGAGCTCGATGTTGGCGTGCTCGAGGGGTGGGACGAGCCGCCGGAGGGCATGCAGGAGGGCGTACTGGAAGAGATGAGGGCGGGGCTAGAAGGTCTCGAGTACTGGGAGTGTGTGCTGCAGCCGGGAGATACGCTCGTGATCCCCATCGGGTGGTGGCACTACGTGAGGAGCTTGAGCGTCAGTTTCAGCGTGAGCTTTTGGTGGAACTAAATATACAGTCTGGAGGCAACTGAGCCGAGTCGCTTGGTTGCGCGAATGAATTCAACTACGGATTACGCAGGCCTCGATGACAGTTCAGATTTGGCGAGCATCCTCCACACTCTCACCCGTCTGCGCCTCCCGGCGCGCCTTGGCTCCCGCCTTGAGCATATCCCACTTCTCGCGGTACTTGTCTAGCGTCTTCTGCATCTTGCGGTTGTCCTTCTCCAGCCTCTCCATGTGTCTTGTCGCCGCGGCCAGCTGCTCTTCCATGTCTTGCGTCTTCTTCCTCATGGCGTCATCGATGGTCTTGCCAGGCGGGGCCGCGCTCGGAGATCCGGGGCGCATGACGCGATAGCTTTCCGCTAGGGCCATGGCCGAATGCTGCGAGCTGGCCTCGAAGGCGTGCAGACGCTTGGAGACGTTGTCCAGCATGTCCTTGAGTGACTTGTTCTCCAGGCTGAGCTCCTCGACGGTGTTGCGAAGGTCTCGCTCGGTGTGGTTCCGCACGGCCTTGCGCCTGGCTCCGGGAGAGAGCGGGACTGGAGTCTCCCTGGCGTCCACAAAGTCGTCCTCGTCATCCTCGGCAGGCCCCGCGAGTTTACTGTGCGTGGACGCTTCCAAGCGTCGCTTCTCTTTCTCGGCGTAGCTGAGGATGTTGGCATAAGACATGGTGTGTCCGCTCGTGGGGACCACGTAGAAGGATTCGCCTGCGCCGTGCCCCTCCCTCGCCAGGGCCCTCATGGTAGCCTTGGAGTAGATTTTGGAGAGATCCGGCTCCAAAGTGACGGAGGTAGACGGTCGAGCAGCCTTTCGGAGGGAAGACGGAGAAGGCGTACGTGTGCGTGCGTCTGCGGGCTCGGCATGCTCCGGCAACACGGTCGACTCCTCTTGGATGAGTGGCAGACCGGCAAAGGCCAATGGCGCGGAGATTTTGTTAATGAGGCTACCAAATGTGTTATAAAAACGCGCATACCCTGCATCCTCGGGAGCTGGAGAAGTGGCATCTGCCTGGCGAGACGCTGCGCTCCTGGCACCACGGTCTGGCTTTGCAAGCGACGACGTTGGCGGGACCCAGGTAGGCTTGCCGGTCTGCCCAATGATGTTCTGCATTTTGGCCTTGGAGCCGTCCCTGCGCGGATGGGGGTCGACGTTCCCAGGCGCCTGATCGTTGGAGATGCTGGGGTTGAGCGGCTGACCTCGGTAGCTGGAGCGAATGCCTCGAGCGGAGGCAAGGTTGCTGGCTATCGACGACGACATTTCCCGCGAAGCCAGCCGGCGCTGCTGGGACAAGCTTGGCGTTTGCACCGACCTCGAGCGACCATCTCTCCTGGACTGCGCATTATCGGCGGCGGGGTATCCCTTTTCGGTCTCGCGTGACTTCTCGTCGAGGTCGTCGTCACCGGTCTGCGACGCGGGCTCGGCGGGCAGCTTGAGGATCTCGGCCAGCTTCCTATGGTGCTCCTCCAGCAGCTTGAGGGTCCGTAGTGCCTCGACGCTCGTCGTGTTTCTCGCGGCGTTTGCGAACTCGCCGGCGGCCAGTGTGTGCTCGCTCATGGCAACAGTGGTGTCGGAAGCCTGCCGGGTTGCGACGGCGGCGGCGGCGGCGTGGTCGTGCGCCTTGACGAGCGGCGACGAGTCCATGATGACGCGTGAGTACCTAGATAGTTGTGTTTGCGAGGGTCAACCGGGCACGCGCTGCATGAGGACGCTGGCACCCCTCTCAAGGTGCGGTCGCGTAAAGAAATGAAATAGGGTGGAAGCGGACGGAGAGGGGATGTGGGAGCTGAGCTTGGGGGAATCGTGCTTTGGTCTGAAGACGGCACGTTACTTCGCACCTACAGTAATGGTCTACGGTGCGCGGAGTACCTGCTTGGGCACTCCGTACGAGGACAGAGGGAGAGCCGCATCGGCACTAGCGGCACCTGAGTCGATTACCCCACAGAGCCAGGCAGCGCTAGTGTCCGCTCTCGAGGTCCTCGACGGCCTCTAATTATCCTGCTCAGGATAAAATGGCCATCGAACTGGATCCCAAATGCGTCGCGTCATGATTCTACTGAGACTCCAACAATACTACGCCGCATTTGAACCCACATGGCAAGGAGTCAGAGACAATGACAAAGGGCGCCTTGCAGGGACAGCAAAGGTCTTGGAAGTCACGGCGCTGCCTTGGATCAATTTGTCGGGATCGAAATGTGCAAGAGCTGGCTTCCGGGTCATATTAAAAGCCGGCCTCCATTCTCATTCAATCGTGAAAATCCCTTGCCTTCAGCTATATCTACCTTGGTTCGTCTCGCCCGCTCTTGAGAGCACGTTCTGCTTCGACTTTTTTCGGGAGCCGTGTGGTCCTCGTGAGCTAAGGTACCTGCAATGTTGCCCACGGATACACCTGCCAACAGGTACCTACCATGGCGGATGTGCTCTGAGGGCCGCTCGGGTTGTAGCAGTCAAACTCACCCTCTACCGCTTGCCTTCGCCAACACGGTTGCGGCAGAAGCGAAATACGACCACGTTGCCTCATTATGGGCACGGTTCCATCTAAAACCGGGGAGCTGGGCTCGCCCGAATGGCACATTCGTTGAGTGTGGCGTACGATGAGCGAGAGCAGGAAAGTTGTACTTTGTACGGAGTATAAGCGCGCGTCACGATGCTGCAGGTCCTGGCATCTTAATTAAGCCCTCGATGCTCCAGATTCGAGCGCTGCCGTGGCTTCGTATGGGGCTCTGCAGACCTGTGGCGGAATTCGGGAGTTGGGCAAGCCACTGATGCACTGGGTGTTTTTCGACCATTGTTGAAGACGGAACCGCTGCGAGCCACCAAACATGAGGGCCAACAGCGGGTGCGACAGGCCCCAGAGCCAAAAGAATAACCAGTTGGTCTACGGGCACACGTCGATCAGCCATGAGCCGTCAAAGTGTACGGAGGAGGTATGCCAGTGTCCGGCTCCGGCCTGCAGCTGTTCGGATCCACTGCGGAGGCTGTCGAGCACGCTGGAGTCGCGGCATGAGCCGAGCCTTGCCGATCGTCGCTGACTTGCGAGGCGGCCGTGGACGCGGGCATGCGCTTGCAAGAGTCTGGATGCGCATCCGTCTCCTGACGGAGTAGACCTGCGCGAGCCCAAGCTGTGGAACTCGAGGGGGCGCGGGAGTGATTCGTCGTGGGCGCACGCAGCCAAGGCCTGATGACGCGGGCAACGCTATTACACACTTGGCCGGAAGTCGGGCTGCGACTGCGAGCGGCCGTCGCAGGTGACGACAGAGGCGATCGACGATGGTGGCAGGTGGCACTGTCCGGGGCATTTCTTCCAGCGCAGCGCAGGCGGGCGCTGCCCCACCCGGCGGCCTGTTCCAGGGGCACGAGAGGGGACATGCCAACAATCTTGCATCGTGTGCTGCCTGCTTTCTGAGTCTCGGCCGGACTCACTTCCATTCATTCGGTTTCCATTCAACTTCGCATCGCAGCTTTGACCTGCCCCTGGCCCGTTCGTGCCATCCAGCACCGCTCCACATCCGCACCGGCGAGCGCCTGGGCACCGCGAGGCAGTTTCAACGACTAACAGCCGGTTCCCTGCTCGGGTCCAACAGCGGCGCAGGAAGGGACAGCGCACCAACGCGACAAAACCAGCAACCGCCGCGACCTGCCTGCGACTGCTCCAGGCCCTCGACGAAATAGCTACGCCTTCTTTGCGCCGAGCCCAGCAATTTCCGCTCGCGGAACAGTTGCTGCGGCCATGGACGGCGGCAATGGCTTGAGCAAGCTTCTGCCAAAGTCTATTTCTGCCAAGCGCAGGCGAAGAAAGCAGAAGAACTCCGGGGCGGAGGCGGCTGATGATGACGCAGCCAGCCGCATGGCGTCGAGCCGCGAGCTCAGCGACGACGCCGTTTCCTCGACCATGGTGGACGACGAGGACCTCGACAATCGAAGCCTTGTCTCCTTGGAATCCGCCGACGACCCAGAGCAGAAAGACGCGTAAGTTGCTTGGTGTCCCCTGCCTCCGCCTCTGCCTCCGCCGCTGCCTCGGACATTGGACCCGCGCGTTTGCGACACCAACTGCGCAGCTAGGTCGAGCTCAGCTCCCAGCCGACGGATCCGCTTGTACCCATAGATCCGGGCCCAGCATTTCCTCTACGCTCATGCCCCTCTCTCTCTTCTTTTCCCTCTTGCTGCATCACATTGCCTTCTCGTTGATTTCATCGGATTCCCTGTCGTGCCTTTGAAGCATTGTTGGGAGCGCTTACCTGACCCTGGTCTCCACAGAGTACGAGCTGCAGTCGGCTCTCCCCTAGCTCGCCCTACCACCATCTCCGCGCACCCATCCTTGATCGGCTACCTGACAACGTCGTCGCCGATCGTGCAAGCGAAGCATCTCGACGCCCAGTCTCATTTCCAGGCTTCCGGGGGACCGCAGGGCGACCGAGCATCTGCGGACACCTCGACGACCGATCACGAAACGGCGGCAACCCCCGCGCTCATCGAACCTCCACCGGCGGCGAAGAGGGCTTCCCTTGACCGACGACCGAGGGCAACGCCCCCCAGAGTCGATACGAAGCCCCCGCGCACCCCGCCGACGAGCGACAAGCCAGCGCCGGTCATTGTAAATACGCCGCCGACGCCCACTGAAGTGGGCGACTCAGCTACCGGGTCGTCGCCGGAGAAGAAGTCGGCGCGGAGCGGTGCGAGCCCCCGGGCAAGTACAGATGGCAGCCCGCAGACAATGAGCGTACATCGGAGGAGCAAATCCGGATCTGCGGCAATCATCCCCAGCAAGCTGTCTACTACCACTCTGGCGCCTCTCTCACCCACGCCCGAAAGTGGCGAGACTGTACCCAGCACCCCGGGTTTCTTCTCGTCCGTCATATCCGCCGCCCAGAACGCGGCCACGACTTTCAGTAACAATATTCCTGGCACGGGTATCAACATTGGCAGCAATAAAAGCCGATCAAGTCTGCCCAAGTCGCAGAGCTCGTCGACCCATGGTCTAGGTGAAGCCGAGCCTGAAGTTGAGCCGGAGCCCAGGATCGAAGATACCATGGATCAGAAAGAGTCAGCGGTCCGAACCTTGGGGACCGGTGATTTGAGCTTGAGTCAGCTCGGAATCCCGGAACCCTCGAGCTCTGTCACCTCGTCAGCCAGTGCCAGGGTTACGGGTGCGGCCGACACGAGGAACCGGTCGGAATCGGCGCCGGTTGATTCGCAAGCCCGGAGCGCAGATGGTCTGCCGGACGAGTCCGCCAGCAGGCCCCGATCCTTGGCGGATGCTACAAGCGATGACCAAACACCGTCGCAAGCGGAGCCTGTGGATGCAAAGACGGCCGCCTTCCAAAGAAGCTCTAGCTTGCGGAGTGCCGTTAAACCGCACAGGCACCGCGGAAGCTCCGTTACCACAGGCGGAACCGGCACAACGGTTGGAGCCGCAATTGCATCAGCTCACAATTCCGCTATGACCTCCAGTGGCCATTTCGGGGCCCCAAAACTCACGGGTTTCGCCATTGCCAGTAAGAAGCGGAATCGCGACTTCCATACTTTGTTCAAGAGCGTTCCCGACGATGACTACCTCATCGAGGACTACAGCTGTGCCTTGCAGAGGGAGATCCTTGCGCATGGTCGGCTATACGTATCGGAGGGTCACCTCTGCTTCAGCAGCAATATCCTGGGCTGGACAACGACCCTTGTCATGAGCTTCGACGAAATAGTGTCTGTTGAGAAAAGGAGCACTGCGATCTTGTTCAAGAATGGGCTCATGATCTCGACCCTACACGCCAAGCATATTTTTGCAAGCTTCACGAGCAGAGATGCAACTTACGACCTCATTGTCAACATATGGAAACTCGGACACCCGACGCTAAAGAGTACACTGAACGGTGTTCGGCTGGAAGGCACCGGCGGGGACAAGACGGAGAAGATCGATGCCGAGCCGCCGGGCCAGGACAACGACAGCCGGGTGGCGTCGGATTCCGAGGATGACAGTGAGAGAGACGAGAATGACGACGAAGATTTCTACGACGAGGAAGAGAACAACGATGTTCCGGACACTCAAGCGACAGATTATACTGCCGCGGATGCCGATTCAGAGAAGCCTGCATCCAGAAAGGCTTCCGCCATGGCAGCCTCCAATGGTGCAGCCGCCGATGCAGCAAAAGAATCCTCATCACAGCCGGGAGGCTCTGTGGATTTCCCAGGTCCTGCAACCCATGCGCCAACGGATTGCGGCGACGCTGCGAGTCATTATGACAAAGTTGTTGGCGACGAAATTATTCCCGCTCCCCTTGGCAAGGTCTACAATCTCGTCTTTGGCCCCGCGTCCGTCACTTGGATGGCGAAGTGGTTGACGGGAGATCAAAAGTGCACAGACTTGCAGATGGAAGACAAGAAGGGTCTGAGCCTCGACAAAAAGACACGAAATTTCACATACATCAAACCCTTGAACGCGTCGATTGGGCCGCGGCAGACCAAATGCATTGTCGCCGAGACGCTTGAAAACTTTGATCTGGACAAGGCAGTCAACTTGAGCGTTTCTACGCAGAACCCAGACGTCCCCAGCGGAAGTATCTTTTGCGTCAAAACCAAGTACTGCCTGTCCTGGGCCGAGAACAATGCCACTCGCGTGCAGGTCAACTGCACGACGGAGTGGTCGGGTAAGAGCTGGATCAAAGGTATGTAAAGGAGAACAAAATCCACATATCTCTCGGTCATGTATGGATGAGTGTTAATATTCTCTAGGCGCCATCGAGAAGGGCGTCAACGATGGGCAGACGCAGTACTGCAAGGACCTATTCGCGGCGCTCAAGGCGTCAGTGTCGTCTCGGCCGCGGGCGGGCACCGGACCCAACGGGCCCGCGAGGGCGAAGAAGAAGCTCAAGAGGAGCAAGGCCCTCGACACTGCTGACGGTACAGTTGAGCAAAACAAGAGGTCCAGGAATGCCGTTAAGCAGGACTGGGGGCCTTTGGAACCCATCAGGGCCGTCATGGAACCGTGCATTGACGTCATCGGACCAATACTCTCCTCAAACGTCATGTATGGGCTCCTCGTGGGCTTGCTGGTGGCAATGTGGTTCGGATTCGGCTCCGGGCCGGGCAAGAATGCCACACATTATGGGCCGGGCATTGGCTTTTACGGCCCCGGCCGGCTAGCCGCGTACGAGGAGATGTGGCGTCGAGAGGACAGTGAGCTGTGGGATTGGCTCGACGAGCGTGTAGGGCTGGATCGGCTGAACTCGGAGAAGCAGAATATCCGAAAAAAGAGCTTGGACCCGCGGGTCATTGAGGAAAAGCTGCGGGAGGAACGGATGGACGAGAGGGAGGTTGAGGAGGCCATTCGGGTGACGGAGGAGAAGCTGAGGGTGCTGAGGGAGGTGGTGGGAAGGGCGAGCCAGGACGGCGCACGACGAGAGACCCCCTGATGGGGCATGGCGCCTCACTGGCTTTACATTTGTACATCATTTACACGCCTGTCGACACAAAGCAAATTCCTATGTATAAACACCACAGCTGCTCGCAGGACTAGGATACGGCGACTGATAGGCAGCACTGGACAAGTTCCTGCATGTTCGCCAAGGCGTCTCACTGGCGCTGCAGTTGGCCATGCTTCGTCATGGGTGAGACGACGCTGTCTGCGCATCTACGCGTAGGTATACGGGTATGCGCCAACCGTGGAAACACCCATCGAGAACTCATGCTACTCGTTTGGAGGGTACGGAGCAATTAATGCTCCACGCCGCCGACATCGTCATGGAGAGCCACCGAGAGTGGGGGAGCCGATGAGCGTTGGGCCCGCGATCTGGGGCTTGCTCTGGGCGAGCCGTGCCGCATTTCCGCTCCACCCGTCGTCATCCGGCTCCCGTCTCGGCGAGCGAACGAAGCAGCCATCGATGGCTTAAGCGATCTGCGCGGCGCAGGACCTCGTCCAAGTCCGAGGATATTGTGATTGCCAGGTCACGGCAAGGCGCCGCTGCCGCTGCCGCTGCCGTCGGCGGACCCGAGGTCTGCCTCGTGGGTCCGTATTTGTTGTGGCTTGACGGCCGCCAACATCAGCCGTTATCGCGGGCCGCCTTTGGCGTCGGGGCGCTCACAGGCTGCCTCCAATCGACCGCGCCCCCGAACCGGCCCCATGCAGTCGATCCCCTCGGCGGCTCAGCCACGCCAGCAGCTGCATCAGCACTACTTCGTACACACTGCGGAGTTCTGGACGAGGAGCCACCCCCCCTGGCAAAGTCCTAGGCCTCCCGCCGAGTCCTACGCCTCTTATTCGCTCTAGGACCTCGCCCAGAGTGCTGCCTCCAGCCTCATTCTTCCTGTCTCCCGCGTGGAAATCCGTTAAAACATCATGTGTGGCGACATGTTAGTCGACGTCCTTGGGTCGTGACTCGTCCTTTCCTTCGGCCTACCGTTGTTTGATTTGACGACGTTGATGAGTGTTACCCGCCGCTGCCATGGAGAGCCTCAAGCGTTGCTCGCTGGAGGAGCCAGGCCTCACTACCTCAGCACTGCGACGATGGACCCGGAGTCCCACAGGCCACCGCCTGGGCCTGAGGCGTTCCATGACGGGTGCGACGTCCGCTGCGTCCATCATCTCGCTCGAGAGCGACAGGAGTTACAAGAGCGACAAGAGCGACAAGAGCTCAGCGACTACATGCGTGTACGGAGCTCACCCCGATCCTCCGTCTCCCCGCTGCTGCCCACCTACGGGGGAACTGACTTGGCCTTGCAGGACCCGAGAGACGGCGGGCGATGAGTGCGCCCTGCACAGGTTCATCGTCTGGGCGGCCGTCAAGCGCAATGCGTGCACCAAGATGACGGCCGAGGAGAAGAGGGAGTGCCCTATGCTGCGCTGCCGCAAGCGCTTCCACAACCACGAGCTCATGTTGCAGCACCTCTATTCATCATGCGAGCACCTTGCGTCCGGCGAGTACTGGTGCTACGAGTGCGAAAAGGCCGAGCAGCTTAACGACATAAAATGCAGGCGCTGCCTGATGCACCCGTCCAAGAGGAAGAAGATGATGTCCATGGCCAAGAGCTTCTTCAGCTCGCTGGGCCACAAGTCCCGGAACGATAGCATCTCGGACCTGGACCTTGATATGGAGGAGGACCAGCTCGCCGGGGACGAGTCGGCCCTACACCAGCCGCAAATAGAGCTTCAGTCGAACGAAATCCACGAGATCGACTCCAACGAACTTCCTCTCCCTACCATCATGGAGGCCAGGGAAGAGCCCGAGCCGGTCCCCCTTCCAAGGTACCTATTGAACTTGTCCTCGATGCCGGTCGCTGCCCCCCCTTGCCCGTCGCCGGTGGAACTCGGCCCTGGCTATTCTGGCATTGATGAGTCGCTCATCAATTGGGAGCCGTCTCCGACGCCGCCGGCTGCCTCGGAAGGCCTGCCCCGGCCCGAAGCCCCGACCGCACCGGAGAGACCCGTGCTTCAACTCAACACCCGGGGGCTTGGGGATTACTATCGAGCTCGTTCGAGGCGCCGAAGCAAGGCCCTGGCACCGAGCTCATCGGTTCGATCAACGGCCAGCACCGCAAGCACCAACAGCACCAACAGCACGTCGAGCACGGCCAGCCACAACATCTCCCCCATGTCTGCGTGGTCTGGAGCATGGAGCAAGGGCCCTGGATTCGACTCGACCCTGACATCTCCAGCGGATGACTTGACAGACCTGGCGGACTTGTTCCCGCGCCACGAAAATGCAGCTCGGCACCGTGAGATGGAGGACCACGATATGGACCTGACTGAGAGTGCCGCGGATGCCTTCTTGCCAGAGCTTCCTGCCGAAGTACCGATTTACATGCTCTCCTCCGCCAACGCGCCCCAGGATGGGGTTGAGTTGCACTCACCGTCGACCTTGTCCTTTGGTGCGCCAATTCAAAGTGGGCAGCCCGTGGACCCAAGCCTGGCTTTGACCGAGGGCTTGAACCTGTCCTTGGATCCGACGCAAGTGATGAAAGACTTTGGGCAGAGCCAGCACGCAAGCGCGCATTCCTTGATCCAAACCGGCCGAAACATGCTGGATGTACATGTTGCCAACTCCATGCTTAGCCTCAGGCGCGATGGCAAGAATCATCTGGTGGACCAGTTCCTCGATATGTCTCCCACCTCTGTCGCCGACGCTGGGTTGGAGGCGATGATGGACGTCCTCGAGGGCCGTCCAGCGACGTCCCCCGTCAAGTTGCTCTGCTTTGTTCACGTCATCTACTCCCTCTCCGTGGTTGTTCATGAACAAGATGCTCGGCGTCGATGTACGGACCTCTTCATTCAGGCCATGTCGTACAGTTCGTGGCTACCTCAACAAGACAGACAAGCCTACATCCAGGTTGTCGACTTTCTTTGGAAGCCGGGTGAGATGAACGAAGACGAACTCAGGGAGCTTGTGCAAACCAGCATGTCCCAGCGAGAGCCTGATTTGGTTTGCCGAAAGGGCAAAGGGCGCGCGCACTCGCTAGAAGGACCCCGATGCGATGCGCTGGCATTGGTTGCACAGTATTTCTTGGACGGTAAGAACATGCATAATTGGATTCCTTCACATGAAAAATAGTGGCTGACTTTCTTTGGCAGAGTTGGAGTATTCTGCCTTGCGTGACACTCAGCAGCCGCAGATACAGGCTTCTGATCTGTGCATGGAACATCTCAAGGACGTCAACCTGGAAGCCTGCGAAGGGTCCCCCTTTGCGATTGCGGCAAACAACACCATTGACTCGCTGTCGCTCAGATACGGAAACTTGCCCGGATTTCAATCGGCCATTGGCCATGTTCGGTACCGAGTCAGGTCGAACTTCGTGGCCACGCCTCGCCGTCTTGAGCTGGAGCTGATGCAAGCAGGCAAGGTCGGTTACCAGTGAAGCATGGGATGAAGAAACCACCGTTGCTAACGCATGTGAATTAGACACGACTTCCATCGGATGTCTGCTTTGACGAGTACACGGTATTTCTACGACGGCATTTGGACGCACTATATGAGCTGCTTGGCTCCGGGACGATGGCCGACAACCCGCGTCTGAGGTACTACCGCCACGGCGTTCGATTGATGAGATGCATCCTTCAAGTACCCGGACCAGGGCAAAGTGGCATGCCAAACGCGCCCGCAGAGGGGGCGCTCGATCCTCTCAGCCTCGACGGGCAGTTGACAACCGGCATGGACGACTTTTTCGGTTCCGTGGATGATCTCAACTTCGACATACCCCCAGACAGTGTCGCCGCCGTTCCAGTTCCAGCAACCCCAGTTCCAGATGTGAGCCTGAAACGAACTCAATTGGAAGCAGTGTCATGGCTGCCCACACCGGAGGGTACCACGGCCGCGACGGGCACTGGAACGCCGGCGTCTCCAGCACCGTCGCTGCCGTCAAAGAAGATTGATTCCAGCAGTTGCTGTAGTATATGCGGCTACCGGCCGAAGGGCGACCCACGGTGGTTCGGTGGCAGCATGGCGAAGCACAAGAAGCTGCAACATGGCACTGGTCCGCCCAAGATATACAAATGCCCCTTCCCCGGTTGCACCAGCCAGTACAAGAGTCGGCCGGACAATCTCAGACAGCATCAGATTGACAAGGGTCATTTCGTGAACGGCGAAGACGGCGAGAGCCAACGACCGAGCAAACGCAAGAAAACGGCATGAGTTTGACGGATTGGGTTTGCATCCAATGATCTCGAGAGAGCGTGTGGCTTGTTTGTTTATATTGAGCGTAGAGATAGATCTCAGGCGTACCGGGTAGGCATTCAGGGTTTGTACGGCAGAGGCCCTTGGAGTTTGGGGTCTGTTTCTGCTTCTTCTATTTCTTCTTCTTTATTGTTCAAGGCGGCAAACGACCAGGTCCAGCATCAAGAGCTGCTGCTGACTGGTATGGAGTTATGATACCACAGGGTGGGAGAGCGGGATGCCGCTGCAGCGGGTGCGGAATATACGACCGCAAAGTACTACTTGAGTAACCGCACTACATGACCAATGAGAAACGGAATTGAGGCCGTCGACTGCACGTCTTACGCCCCAGGATACGGGGTCAGCAAATCGCCCACGGCCATCGATAGGCCCATGGCGCAGTACTCCATAGGCACGTCTTCATCCACAGTGAACCGCCAGCAATCACGTTAATCGCTCAATCGACCGTGGCTTCGTGATGGCTTCAGCCGGCGAGAGCGGGCGAGAGCGGCAGCGGCAAGGCCTCTCTTCAAGACGCGTGTTCTGGCGCGACGGCTAACCGACAATCTGCCCCAAGATCTGATCTCGGAGCATTTCAGCGTTGCCCGTAGCGTCCACGATGAGCGCGTTGCCTTTGGGACGGCACGGGCTTTCAATCCACTTTTGGAAGAGAACGCGAGGGTTTTCGCCTGCGCGAGCGCCCTGTGCAGCAGCAGGATGACGGTCGACACTAGGTCGCTGGCTCGTCATGGGATCTCGGGCGCGCAGCCGCTGATCCAACAAATCGACGTCTTGGACCTTGCACTCGACGTACCAGTAGGTGTAGCCGTATTCTTTGGCCAAAGCAGATCCTTGATCAAGAACCTCCTGGAAGTTGCAGGTGCTGTCGATGATGATGCTGTGGCCTTGCTTCATGACATCTTGGGCCAGAGCCCATTGAAGCTGGTAGGCATGTTTTGCCGCTTGGTCGAATGTGAGGCCGGACTCGAGAAGACTGGATCTGACGACGTCGTGATCGATGACCACTCCGCCGATAGAGCGGCCGAGCAGTCTTGCCACCGTACTCTTTCCAGAACCTGGCGCACCAGACATCTGGATGAAGACGTTATGTGGCGGCGTCTGCGATGTGGACATTCTGCCCCGTCAGGTCGCTGACCAAGCCGCCTGATATGGTTTTGCCCGCTACGAGATCACTCGACGCTTACTCTGTTTGAGTAAGGCATCCGATGTAATAATCTCCTACGTTGCAGACATGAAGTATGTAGCAGGAGTCGTCACGTGTGCGGGATGAGACGAGCTGCGAAGGAGGACGACAACACGACATCCATGCCGGCTACGAGCGACGAGCGACTGCCACGACGGCTGCCAGACAGACGCATCGTTGCCCTCTCCACTGCCTTATTAAGTCATTAGTCTCAGGCGGTAGCAGGCGCCGAGCCACCACCGCCCCGTGCAGCGCCGTGATAGGCCAGGTGCGGTGCGGCCATTCCGCTGGCGTCAGCCGGCGATGGCGAAGCCAATGCACCCAACAGATAACGCAACGCTCGCGCACAGTGGGAGGAAAACCCTGCCGGGCTGCTGGAGGGCGGGCTTTGGCTGGGCCGTCCGGGTTCGCTGGGCTCGAGCGCGTACGGTACGGAGGTGGGAGGGCGCTTTGCCGTGCCGGGCGGGCTGGTGAGGGGGCGATGCCACCACCCAACCACTAGTCGCGCGTCCAGGCCTAGCCAGGGAGCCTCCTCCCCCTTAGCATAATAATTCCCCAACCCACACCAGCTCACTCCTCCCCTTCTTTCTGCCCACACCTCTGCCCAGCGCAACTCCACGCCTCCTCCAGCCCATTAACGACACCCCCAAACCAGGTCCAGGGTTTTGCTTGCGCCGCGCGGGCTCGACGACGACGAGGACGAAGACAAAGGCGACGACAACGGGCGACGACGACAAAAACGCCGCCGCCTCTGGCAGACGGATTGCCCCGAGCACGACACGACGGGGAGGGCCAAGCGGGCAGCGGCAAGGGCGGCCACCAGAAGGACGTGACGAAAAAAGGCCAGCGGAGCAGAGCGGGCGCGTGCGGTGCGTGCGTTGCTTGCCGTGTTTTGGGGCTCGACCCGGAACCAAACGTCGCCTCGACGGACGTGTCCCTTCCCTGAAGACCCGAGCAGTCGACGGCATCTGACCTTTTTGGCCGTCGTCGCCATCGCCGTCGCTCGTTCGGGGCCACGTTGCTGCCGTCGCCGCCGCCGCTGCTGCTGCTACCACCTCCGCCGCTCCAAACGCCGCGCGGGCCTTGTGGGCCGCCTCGGCAGTCCACCAACACAACATGTCGAGCCTGGGACCGTCCGGTTCCAACGCTCACGCCGGCCTCAACTTTTCGCAGGCCGGCCTCCGACGTAACCCAGGCTTCGCGCCGTCGCACGCCAACCAGCACCAGCACCAGGCGAACAAGCAGTCCCCCGCGCCGCACGCCGCGTCGCCGTACCAGCCGCAGGGCTACACGCCGCAGCAGCCACCCCATGGCACCTATCCGCAGCACCTCTTCGCCGCGCCGACGGCCACCGTGCCCAACGGCCATCCCTCGTCGCGGGCGCCCAGCAGCCACGTCCCCAATGCCATCAATGTCCAGCGGCAGCGCGCCGCGCCCCCGAGGCAGCAGATGCAGCCTCAGCCGAACCCGCCGCCCATGATGTTCCCCAGCGGCATCAGCCAGCCTGTCCAACACGAGTCCATCATCTCGCACCAGCAGCAGCACCAGC
>JALHBU010000327.1:27202-45094 GCA_024340005.1 Tolypocladium tropicale | reverse complement strand
CAGCAGCAGCAGCAGCAGCAGCAGCAGCAGCAGGCCCACCACCAACAGCAGCAGCATCAGCAGCAGCAACACCAAGCCCACCAGGCACACCAGGCCCAGCAGGCCCAGCAGGCGCACCAAGGACATCCTGGACACCCCGGACACCCTGGGCATCCCGGGCACCCGGGTCACCAAGGACACCAAGGCCTCTCGGGACACCAAGGCCGCCAGTCTCATCAGGGACACCCTCTTCCACAGCAGCAGCACACGCCGCAACAGCAGCAGCAGCAGCAACCTCCGCCTCAGGCGCCTCCGCCGCCGCAGCAGCAACAGCAGACGCCGCAGCAGCAGCCCCAACAGATGCCGCAACCCCAAGCCCAGCCTCAGCAGCAGCCGCAGGTGCCACAAGTTCAGCAGGTGCAGCAGCAGCAGGTGCAGCAAGTCCAAGCCTCGCCGCAACAGGCACCCGAACAGATACCTCAGCAGGAGGACGACCATGTCGCCGACGAAATGGACATGGACGGTCACAACGACGGGGATAACGACACGTCCCTCGAGGCCAAGCTCCTGAGCGACCCATCATACGTCCCGACACACCCCATGGGCGAAATGATGTCACCGCCGCCCGAAGGCGGGAGCTACCCAACCTTGGAGGCCGTCCAGAAGGCCGTTCTGCGATATTGCACCTCGGTCGGCTACGCCATCGTCATTGGCCGATCGAAAAAGACGGTACCCGGACTAAAAAAGGTACTCTTCGTCTGCGACCGAGCGGGTAAACCGCCGAGCCGCGTCAGCCCAGAGTTCCGTAAGCGCAAGACATCTTCTCGCAAGTGCGACTGCCCATTCGGCTTCTTCGCCATCGAGCAGCGAACGCAGTGGACCATCCGCTATCGACCCGACCCAGCGCACCTGCAGCACAATCACTCGCCGAGCGAGGGTCCCTCGCATCACCCGGCGGCACGCAAGTTGGACAGCAAGATGGTGGCTGCTGTGAAGCAGCTCAAGGAGAACGGTACGTCGTCTAAGCACCCTGTCACTGGGAATTCAGTCTCATCTGACTACCTTGCAGGCGCTGGCGTCTCGGAGACGCTGCAGATCCTTCAGACGGAGAATCCAGATTGCCACCTGCTCCCACGGGACATCTACAATGCCCGGGCAGCCATCAACCGGAACCCACAGAAGGTTGCTACGGGCCTGGCGGAGAACAGGCCAGCCATCTACACCAAGCCGCAGCAGTCGCCCGAAGATCGCATCCGGGCCGACCTGAGGAGAGAGCTGGCCAAGGCTCGCGAGGACATGAAGAAGATGGAGGACGACAAGCAAAAGGAAATCGATGACCTCAAGGTCAAGCTCGAGGAAAAGGAAAAACTGATCCAGAAGTTTGAGATGTTCATCGACATTTGCAATCAAAGGGTAATGGTCCAGCGGGAGAGGCTGGCGGGCCCCGAGGGCAGCCCGGCGGCAGGAGGGAACCCGGCAGGGTGAGCTTCCCCAGGCGGCATATCGCCTACGATGCTAGGTCGCTGCGGGCTGACGCTCAAGAGGAGAACGACACGACGGCGTTTGGCGTGACTGTTTGATTTGCAGCAGGAGAAGGATCTGGCCAAAAAAGAGAATGACAGACGTGGTTTCCGCGGACAACGGGTCGACGGGATCTTGTTGTATTTCCGGAACTTGGCAGCTTTTATACTTGTACTGCGCTTCAGGAAATGTATCAGCTATGCTGTTTCTTGCGCCTTGGAGCTCGTGGGATCCCGTGTGAGCATGCGAGATGCGTGTCGTGTCGTATGCCCGAGCTGCTGCGGCGTGGGGGGCTGTGCGTACTCGTAGGTACGGAGGAGGTACTCGTACCGTGCGGCATTCGGGGCGCCGCTGGGATGTCGCACATGTAGCAACCCTGACAGCGGGAAGCTTGTTTCGCGGAGCACAAACAGCGGCTTGCATGGGCTGGACGCGAGGTTGGTGGATGAGGCTCTACACTGCCTTTACCCGTACTCCTGCAAGGTAGCTTCCGGGTCGGTACTCCGTACGGTGTACGGAATACGGATGCCTGCAGGTAAGACAGATGCCCAGGACGTGCGCGCCGTACGGAGAACCTGCAGTGAAGGTGGCGTCATGCAGCCCTGGGGAACGGACGGACAACGAGAGCGTGGACAGGCTGGGCACGACGGGATGCGGCAGAATACCTACCTTAACTTGTACGAGCAGAAACAACCGAGGTTCGCATCGCCGCCCTCTGCTCACAACATCACTGCACCTTATTTTAGGCGCGCGGGAAGCGCTGTACTGCATGCACCCCAGAGTCTCTATCATGTCGCTGGGCTGGCACTTGCTGGCGGGGCCGACGCCTCTGACGCCTCTGTAAGCGTGAAGTCAACAGCCACACCCCAGGCGTTGCGCGTGGGGCCGGGCCAATCAGGCACACGCACGCCGCCGGCGCCACAGGACAGCACATGCCCGTCGCGACAGGGGCTCTCAGGGTCGCGTACCGAAAGCGCAGGCAGGCCAGGAGCAGCAGCACCACCACCAGGGGTTGCATATTTGATTTGCAACTCATCTTCTCGCGACCCGACGACACTCCCCGCGACGACTCCTCGCACCGCCCAGCCATACTCGCCCCCAGGGCTCACGACACCTACCTATACACGAACCCTCTCCCCTCTCCTAACACACGCCCGCCCAGTGCGCCCGCCTGGAGCTCCCTCGCGTCGCGGCAGCTCCCGCCCCTGAGATCCGGACCGCCGCTGCCAGCTCCCCACACTCCTCGTCATCCGTCCTCGTGAGCCGGCCTCTCTATCTTGGAGATGACCTTCCGTTCGTGATTTCCAGACCCTTCCCCCCTCTCCTCCTGGCCTACGCTCCGCCGCACCCCCCAACATGGAGGTGTCTTCGCCGCCCGCGCAGAGCCAGGCGACCAACGGCGTCGCGCCAGCACCGTTCCCGACCATCGAGCCCGAGCGCGTCGTCGAGCATCTGGCTTCAGTTTGCCAGATCGCCCTCGGTGCCTCGCGAGACGACCTCGAGCAGCCGGCGTGCCTACTACACAAGAGCCGCTACGGCGAGACTGTTTTGCGTTGTGCTCGGTTTGCGAATGATACCCAGAATGTTCTGTACATCCAAAAGGACAATGTGCCTTCGTCGGCCGTCGAGAACGGTGCCGATGTCACTGGTCAGTTTTATGCATCGATTCCCAACAGACTTTTGCTGATATCATTTTCGAATTCGCAGCCGCTCCTTCGTTTCACTACATGCTCTCGACCGAGATCTCTTCGTCACCCACGACCGTCGCCTCGCTCATCCTGCTCAAGGCGCCGCTGCCTATCGACCCGAGCCGACCGCTCACATCCCAAATATTCATCACTAATTTGCCCGGCCCCGCCTCCCTGAATGCCGCCGCAGGAGAGCAAGGCGCCTCTCTCTCGCCGTGGGAGGTTCTGCATTCTCAGGTACACCATGCCTTGGTGCCTTACTTTGATGCCAACACCAAGACGCAGCAGCTGGTGAGCGGGTCGAGAGGCCGCGCCGATGTTGACGCCAAGACGGGCATTCCCGTCACCAAGAAGAGGCTCAACGACTTGGAATTGAGCTTGCTGCACCTCCAGCAGAATGTCGACATTCCCGAGATAT
Organism: Tolypocladium tropicale; assembly: GCA_024340005.1. Lineage (NCBI taxonomy): Eukaryota > Fungi > Ascomycota > Sordariomycetes > Hypocreales > Ophiocordycipitaceae > Tolypocladium > Tolypocladium tropicale. Next base: position 41,488 of record JALHBU010000327.1, on the reverse strand, counting down.
CCCTGGCGTGCCACTCGATTGTTCAAAACGTCCTCGACGATGCCGAAGCCCACGACACCAAAGCCTCGATCGATGCGATCCCGCCCAATTTGCTTCAAGACAGTACGTTCCTGAACCGGCTCCAGGCAAACGTCAACACCTGGATCAAATCCATCCAAGGCATCACCAAGTTGACCAAAGAGCCTTCGCATTCGAGCCAGGAGTTCAGCACCGCCAGCCAAGAGGTCAACTTCTGGTTGTCCATGGAATCAGCCTTGGAGGGCATTGAGGGCCAGCTGCGGAGCGAAGGAGTCATCTTGACTCTCGAGATCCTGAAGCATGCCAAACGCTTCCAGGCCACCGTCAGCTTCACCGCCGACACCGGGCTGAAGGAGGCCATGGAGAAGGTGCAAAAGTACAACCAACTCATGCGAGACTTTCCCTTGGACGAGCTGTTATCCGCCACGTCACTGCCCAAGGTGCAGGAAGCCATTTCTCAAATATTCAACCATCTCAACAAGAAACTGCGCATTTGCCCTTATCCGATTAGACGAGCTCTGCCTCTGGTCGAGGCCATCTCGGCCGATCTGGACGATGTGCTTCACCGACTCCTGCCGGGCACCGAGCTCGTGAACCTCGATTACCAGCAATTCCAAGCCCTCATGCGCACCTGTGACGGGATATTCAGGACGTGGGAGGAAAACGTCAAGGAGTTCACCAACGTCGCTCGAGAAGTCACTCGCCGCAGGAATGAGAAGTTTATCCCCATCAAGATCAACAAGAAGCATGTGGAACTTGAATCACGAATCAAGTACGTCGACACGTTCCGCGATAATCACGAGCAGCTTCAGCGGACCATTGTCAACGTCCTGGGCCCGAAGGCCACCATTCCGGGCGTGACCGAGACCACCGGTACGAACGGTGTCGTCATGGAGGAGATGGGCGATGTCGATGCCGTGGAAGAGGTCAAGCAGGCTTGGGAGGCACTGCAGAACGTCGACTTGCTGGACGTGTCGGACCAGGGCCGGGAGCGATGGGTTCGAGCCGAGAATCTGTACAACGAACGCACGACGCGAGTTGAAAACTCCATCATCGCCCGACTACGAGACCGCCTCGCCACGGCCAAGACGGCCAATGAGATGTTCCGCGTTTTCTCCAAGTTCAACGCCTTGTTCGTGCGGCCCAAGATCCGTGGTGCCATCCAGGAATATCAAAACCAGCTCATGGACCATGTCAAGCAGGCCATCAATAGCCTGCATGAGCGGTTCAAGCAGCAGTATGGGCACTCTGAGGCGCACGCCATGGCTCAGCTTCGCGACCTCCCTCCGGTTTCTGGAGCTATCATCTGGGCGCGCCAGATCGAGTTTCAGCTGGACGGCTACATGAGGAAAGTAGAAGCCGTCCTGGGTCCCGGCTGGCACATGCATGCCGAAGGCCACAAGCTGCAGGAGGAGAGTGAACTGTTCAAGCAGAAGCTCAACACCGCTCGGATCTACGAGGCGTGGCTGGCTGACGTTGGCAGACGGAAGATTTCAATCTCCGGCCAGCTCTTCGACATTACCCGAGTGCGATCTGCAGGCGGCATCCTTGAGCTGGCTGTCAACTTCGACCCTCAGATCATTACCTTGTTCAAGGAGATCAGAAACCTCATGTGGCAGTCCTACTCTGTCCCGCATGCCGTGACCACGGTGTCCAAGGACGCGAAACGCGTGTATCCTTACGCCGTCAGCCTCATGGAGAGCGTAAGGACCCTCTCTCAGACTCTGAGGCAGATCTCCGACATGGGCGAAGAGTCCGTGCTGCTTAGCGGCTATCGCAACGACGTGTACCGGTTGATAGGAGAAGGTGTGCCGCTGCGATGGGAGTCGTTCGTCAACTCGCACGAGCTGATCTATGCGGACCCGAGGCAGAACCGGCCTCTCCTGCCAGGCGGCACGGAGTTCAGTCTCAACAAAAACACGGAGAGCAAGCACGGCATGTTCATTCGAGGGTTTGCAGCTGCCGTGTCCGTCCTTCAAAGCAAGGCCATCTCCCTGAATCAGATCCATGCCACGGTTGAGCAGGCTTTGAAAGAGCTTAGCACCTGCTCGTACGACGCCTCGGAGTTCCAGTCGCGCCTCAACACTATCCAGTCTGCCGTCGACCAGCTGAATTTGGAGCAGTACGTCAACCTCGACTTCTGGGTTGGTGGCCTGAATCAAAAAGTACAATCCGTTCTGCTGGAGCGCCTTCAACGCGCGGTGCAAGCCTGGATCACCGCGTTCGAAGACGAGACGCTGGACGATGGCCGGCGGAAGAAGTCTAGTGAGGCCGAGGGAAAGCAAGACTACCCGACGATGAAGCGCCTGGTGCTGGAGCTTGCGATGCGAAATCAGGTAATCTACTTGGATCCCCCCCTGGAATACGCCCGGGCTAGTTGGTTCCTGCACCTTCACGATTGGCTTGGCATCGTCTGCAACCTGCGAAAGATCAAGGCTGGCCGGTATCAGATGAACCTAAACACGGCCACCAACGACGAGCCACGATTCACCAACCTGCCCACCGAGTGTGCCAGCACGCTTCACCGGGTGTACGTGTCGGTGGAAAAGAAGCTGCAGGAGATTAGCGCGTACGTCGAGAAATGGCTTCAGTTCCAATCCTTGTGGGATCTCCAGTCGGAGCAGGTCTACGACATGCTCGGCGACCATCTCCCACGGTGGCTCGAATGCTTGCAAGATATTCGCAAGGTCCGCACCACTTTCGATACGCAAGAGGTGAGCCGCTCGTTTGGACACCTCACAGTCGATTACGACCAGGTCCAGACCAAGGTCAATGCCAAGTACGACCAGTGGCAGCACGAAATTTTGATGAAGTTCGCCAGCCGACTGGGCAACCGCATGCGAGACATCAATGCCGATATCGAAAAGGCACGGAAGCACCTCGAGGGCCAGAGCTCCGATACGTCGTCTACTGCGCAAGCTGTGCAGTTCATCACAGCCGTGCAGAGCTGCAAGCGTAACGTCAAGCTGTGGGCTCCGGAGATCGAAATGTTTCGCCAGGGACAGTCGACTCTCGTGAGACAGCGCTATCACTTTCCCAACGATTGGCTTCACATTGAGCAGATCGACAGCCAGTGGGAGGCTCTCAAGGAGATTCTCGAGAAGAAATCGCGGATCATGGAGGAGCAGTCTGACGCCATGCGAGCCAACATCGCTGCGCAAGATAAGCTTGTCAATGAGCGTATTGCGGAGATCATTGCGCAGTGGAATGACGAGAAGCCAGTGTCGGGAACGATACAACCTGACGCTGCTTCTGCCACTCTGAGCTCCTTTGAGTCTCGAATCGCCAACCTGCAGGAAGACTTCTTGCAAGTCGCCAAGGCAAAGGAGGCCCTGGATATCCCCGCCAGTCAGGATAGCTCCTTGGAAGCGACACTGGAAGAAGTCCGAGACTTCCAGTCTGTGTGGTCGAATCTGTCGACCATCTGGGGAAGCCTGAACGAGACTCGCGATATACTGTGGACTGCCGTTCAGCCGCGCAAGATTCGAGCCAAGGTGGACGATCTCATCAAGAGCACAAAGGAGATGCCCAGCCGAATGAGGCAGTATGCTGCCTTCGAGCATGTCCAGGGAATCTTGCGTGGGTTCCTCAGGGTCAACCCCATCCTGTCTGATCTCAAGTCCGATGCCATTCGCGAGCGACATTGGCACAAGATTTACAAGCAGATCAAGCCCCAGAAACGATTCTCTCCTAGCTCCATGACGCTCGGCGACGTTTGGGACCTCAACCTCATTGCTACGGAGGCCATCGTCAAGGACATCATCGCACAAGCTCAAGGGGAGATGGCGCTCGAGGAGTTCTTGAAGCAAGTCCGCGAGACTTGGCAGAATTATGCGCTTGAAATGGTCAACTACCAAAACAAGTGCCGCCTCATCCGCGGCTGGGACGACTTGTTTGCCAAGTGTAGCGAGAACTTGAACTCGCTCCAGGCCATGAAGCACTCTCCATACTACAAGGAGTTTGAGGAGGAGGCAGTGTCTTGGGAAGACAAGCTTAACCGTGTCCACGTCCTGTTTGACGTCTGGATCGACGTCCAACGCCAATGGGTTTACCTGGAAGGCGTCTTCACGGGCAACGCCGACATCAAGCACCTTCTTCCCATCGAGTCTGGCCGGTTCCAGAACATCAACAGCGAATTCTTGGCTGTCATGAAGAAGGCGAACAAGACGCCATATGTGCTTGACGTCCTCAACATTCCCAACGCCCAGAAGTCCCTTGAGCGTTTGGCAGAGATGCTGAACAAGATCCAGAAGGCTCTGGGCGAGTATCTGGAGAAGGAGCGAGTTTCATTTCCTCGGTTCTACTTTGTTGGTGATGAGGATCTTCTAGAGATGATTGGCAACAGCAACGACACGTTGCGCATCGCCAAGCACTTTAAGAAGATGTTCGCTGGCTTGTCCGGACTCGTCATGGACGACGAAGCCGTCATTTCCGGCTTTAGCTCTAAGGAGGGCGAAATTGTGAAGCTCAAGAAGGAAATTTCCCTGGCCAAAACTCCGCGGATCAACGACTGGCTGGCGCTCCTGGAGGCCGGGATGAAATCGACCTTGGCAGAGTTGCTTGCCGAGGCTGTGGATGTATACACGCCCATTTTTGGGTCGGAAACGATTGACAACGCCTCGCTGAGCCAATTCATGGAAATGTTCCCCAGCCAGATTGTTGTCCTGGCGACTCAGGTGGCCTGGACGACGGCGGTCGACAAGTCGTTGGCTGCGGGTGGGCAAACACTGCAGACTCTCTTCGACAGAGAAGTCCAAGTCCTTCGAGTCCTTGCTGATACCGTATTGGGAGATCTCGAGGTCACCCTGCGCAAAAAGTGCGAGCAACTCATTACCGAGTGCGTCCATCAGCGCGATGCCATTGAAAAGCTCATCAACGCCGGGGCGGATTCGCCCAGCCACTACCTCTGGCAGTTGCAGATGCGATACGTCTACAACCCGGACGGAAACTTCCTCGACCGTCTCCACGTCAAAATGGCCAATGCCAAGCTCAACTACGGTTTCGAATACCTGGGCGTCCCCGACCGCCTTGTTCGAACGCCTCTGACCGACCGATGCTTCCTCACCCTCACGCAGGCTCTCTGCCAGCGCCTCGGAGGCTCGCCTTACGGCCCGGCCGGTACCGGTAAAACAGAATCGGTCAAGGCTCTAGGTATCCAGCTGGGTAGATTTACCCTCGTGTTCTGCTGCGATGACACCTTTGACTTCCAAGCCATGGGCCGCATCTTCCTCGGCATATGCCAGGTGGGTGCCTGGGGCTGTTTCGACGAGTTTAACCGTCTCGAAGAAAGAATCTTGTCTGCCGTGTCCCAGCAAATTCAAAACATTCAGCTCGGTCTGAAGCAGGGCGCCGAGGACGACAAGTCTCAGATTGAGTTGGTAGGCCGCCAACTGAAGGTCAACGCGAACACCGGAATCTTCATCACAATGAACCCTGGTTATGCGGGTCGCTCCAACCTGCCCGACAACCTGAAGAAACTGTTCAGAAGCGTGGCCATGTCGAAACCCGACAAGGAGCTCATTGCCGAAGTCATGCTCTACTCGCAAGGTTTCAACCAAGCGAAGCAGCTCTCCAAGCAAACCGTCCCGTTCTTCGACCGATGCGCAGATCAGCTCTCCAAGCAAGCTCACTACGACTTTGGTCTCCGTGCCTTGAAGAGTGTCCTGGTCAGCTCCGGTGGCCTCAAACGCTCTCGCCTGGCAGCTGGCGACCTGGGCGTCGAGCAAGTCGTTGAGCCCGAGATCATTGTGCAGAGCATTCGGGAGACCATTGCCCCCAAACTGATCAAGTCGGACGTGGAGATAATGACCACCATCGAGGGACACTGCTTCCCCGGCATCCAGTACGTGCCGGCCAACCTGCAAGCGCTGGAGGAAGCCATTCGTGGCCTCGCTGCCGAGCGACACCTCGTCGTCACCGACGTCTGGATGACCAAGGTACTCCAGCTGTACCAGATCCAGAAGATCCATCACGGCGTGATGATGGTGGGCAACTCTGGTAGCGGAAAATCGGCTGCCTGGAGGCTGCTGCTCGATGCCATGCAAAAGGTTGAAGGCGTCGAGGGCGTGTCTCATGTGATTGACTCCAAGGTCATGTCCAAAGAAGCTCTCTACGGCAATTTGGACTCTACGACCCGCGAGTGGACCGACGGTCTCTTTACCAGCATTCTGCGGAAGATTGTCGACAACCTTCGAGGCGAAGACTCCAAGAGACACTGGATTGTCTTTGACGGCGATGTCGACCCCGAATGGGTAGAGAACTTGAACAGTGTTCTTGATGACAACAAGCTCCTGACGCTGCCGAATGGTGAGCGCCTCAACCTACCGCCGAACGTTCGCATCATGTTCGAGGTCGAAACGTTGAAGTACGCGACTCTTGCCACCGTCAGCCGATGCGGCATGGTATGGTTTAGCGAGGACACCGTCACGCCCAGCATGATGATCACGAACTATCTTGAAACTCTTAGCAGCGTTCCGTTCGAGGATTTGGATGAGGACAGCGTCGCCACCGGACAGAACCCGACCAAGAACTTGGCCGTCCAGGGCCAAGTTGCGGAATTGCTCAGGACGTATCTGAACGACGAAGACTTCATGTTGCAAGTCCTGGAGCGCGCTCAAAGCTACAACCACATTATGGAGTTCACGGTCGCTCGCGTGCTGTCGACTCTATTCTCGCTACTGAACAAATCTGTCCGAGATGTCATCGAGTACAATGGGCAGCACTCAGACTTTCCCCTGGATCTCGAGCAAATCGAGGCCTTCGTCCCGAAGAAGCTTCTCCTCGCACTCGTCTGGGCTTTCACCGGTGATTGCCCCCTGATGGACCGCAAGGCGTTTGGCGATGACGTCTGCGCGCTTGCCAGCTTCGGATCGCCTCCGTTGGACGGCACCAGCTCTCTCATCGACTTTGACGTGAGCCTGCCCAAGGCCGAGTGGACCCCGTGGCAGAACCAGGTGCCCAGCATCGAGGTCAACACGCACTCCATCATTCAGACCGATGTTGTCATTCCCACTTTGGACACGGTCCGCCATGAGGACGTGCTATACTCGTGGCTCGCCGAGCACAAGCCGCTCTTGCTTTGCGGTCCCCCTGGTTCGGGTAAAACCATGACGCTCTTCAGCGCCCTTCGCAAGTTGCCCAACATGGAAGTGGTTGGTCTCAACTTTTCCAGCGCGACCACGCCGGACCTTCTCATCAAGACGTTTGAACAATACTGCGAGTACAAAAAGACACTCAACGGAGTCGTGCTCTCACCCAACCAAATTGGCCGCTGGCTGGTCGTCTTCTGCGACGAGATCAACCTGCCTGCTCCTGACAACTACGGGACGCAGCGTGCAATCTCGTTCCTACGCCAGCTTGTCGAGCACAATGGCTTCTGGCGCGTATCTGACAAGTCTTGGGTCACTCTGGACCGCATTCAGTTTGTCGGAGCCTGCAATCCGCCTACGGACGCAGGACGTACTCCTCTGGGCGCGCGTTTTCTTCGACACGCCCCTCTCATCATGGTTGACTATCCAGGAGAAGTATCCCTCAACCAGATCTATGGCACTTTCAACTCGGCAGTACTCAAGATCGTGCCTGCTCTTCGTGGCTACGCCGAGCCACTCACGCATGCGATGGTTCAATTCTACCTCGAATCCCAGCAGAGGTTTACGCCCAAGATCCAACCGCACTACGTCTACAGTCCTCGTGAGCTGACTCGCTGGGTCCGCGGCGTGTACGAGGCCATCAAGCCGCTAGAGAGCCTCTCCATCGAGGGCCTCATCCGTATCTGGGCCCACGAAGCTCTGCGGCTCTTCCAGGATCGCCTGGTTGCCGAAGAGGAGCGTAAGTGGACTGATGACGCAGTACGACGCATTGCCCTCGAACACTTCCCTAGCATCGACGAGGAAAAGGCACTTGGCGGCCCTATCCTCTTCTCGAACTGGTTATCTAAGAACTACATTCCCGTCGACCGTGAGCAATTGAGGGAATTCGTCAAGGCCAGACTCAAGACGTTTTGCGAAGAAGAGGTCGACGTACCCTTGATTCTTTTCAACGACGTGTTGGAGCACGTGCTCCGCATCGATCGTGTCTTCCGACAGCCACAAGGCCATCTCATTCTCATTGGCGTCAGCGGTAGCGGCAAGACGACGCTGTCACGCTTCGTCGCCTGGATGAACGGTCTCAAGGTCTTCCAGATCAAGGTCCATGGCAAGTACTCTGGGGAGGATTTCGACGAAGATCTGCGAGATGTCCTCCGCCGTTGCGGCTGCAAGGGAGAGAAGATCTGCTTCATCATGGACGAGGCAAACGTTCTGGACTCTGGGTTCCTGGAACGCATGAACACCTTGCTCGCCAACGCAGAAGTCCCGGGTCTCTTTGAGGGAGACGACTATGCCGCTCTCATGACCGCTTGCAAGGAAGGTGCACAGCGACAAAACTTGCACCTGGACTCACCGGAAGAGCTGTACAAGTGGTTCACTCAGCAAATTGTCAACAATCTCCACGTCGTCTTCACCATGAACCCGCCAGAGGGCGGCTTGTCTTCAAAGGCCGCCACCAGTCCCGCCCTGTTCAACCGATGCGTGCTCAACTGGTTCGGAGATTGGTCGGATCAGGCTCTGTTCCAGGTCGGCCACGAGCTTACCCACTCCGTCGACCTGGATAGGAGCAACTTCCAGGCTCCTGATACAATTCCGGTTGCTTATCGCGGCCTCGCCCTGCCACCGAGCCACCGCGAGAGCGTTGTCAACGCCATGGTCTACATCCACTACTCGCTTCACCGCTACAACGAGAAGTTGTACAAGCAGCAGAAGAAGATAACTTTCCTAACGCCGCGCCACTTCCTGGACTTCGTGGGGCAGTATGTCAAGCTGTACAATGAGAAGCGCGAGGATCTTGAGGAGCAACAGCGTCACCTGAATGTTGGTCTCGAGAAATTGAGGGACACCGTGGACAAGGTCCGCGACCTGCGCGTGAGTCTCGCGGAGAAGAAGACTCAACTGGAGCAAAAGGATGCGGAGGCAAACGAGAAGCTTCAACGCATGGTCGCGGACCAGCGGGAGGCTGAGCAGAGGAAGAATACCTCACTGGAAATTCAAGCAGCTTTGGAGAAGCAGGAGGCCGAGGTGGCGATGCGGAAGAACGTGGTGCTGGAGGATCTCGCCAAGGCGGAACCAGCTGTCGAGGAGGCCAAGGCCAGCGTCAGCAACATCAAGCGACAGCACTTGACGGAAGTGCGATCCATGGGCAACCCGCCGCAGGGTGTCCGACTTGCGCTCGATGCCGTTTGCACCTTGCTCGGCCACAAAATCAACGACTGGAAAGCTGTCCAGGCAGTTGTCCGCAGGGACGATTTCATCGCCAGCATCATCATGTTTGACAATGCCAAGCAGATGACGAAGGCCTTGAGGACCAAGATGCGCAACGACTTCCTTTCGATCCCCGAGTTTACGTTCGAAAAGGTGAACCGAGCCTCCAAGGCCTGCGGTCCGCTGGTGCAGTGGGTGGCTGCCCAGGTCAACTATTCGGACATCTTGGACCGTGTTGGGCCACTGAAGGAAGAAGTGACACAGCTCGAGGAGCAAGCACTCCAGACCAAGGCGGAGGCAAAGGCGGTCGAGAGCAACATCGCGGAGCTCGAGTCCAGCATCAACACGTACAAGACTGAATACGCTGCACTCATCAGCGAGACTCAGGCGATCAAGGCAGAAATGTCCAAGGTGCAGTTCAAGGTCGATCGAAGCGTCAGACTTCTCGACAGCCTGTCGTCGGAGAGGAGTCGTTGGGAGGAGGGAAGCAAGTCTTTCGAGACACAGATAAGCACCCTTGTTGGTGACGTCCTGGTTGCCGCGGCCTTCTTGGCCTACAGCGGTCTTTACGACCAGACGTTCCGCAAGTCCATGATGGACGACTGGTGTCACCAGCTCCATCTCTCCGGCATCGAGTACAAGTCTCCCAACCCTGTCACCGAATACTTGTCCAGCGCAGATGAACGACTCAGCTGGCAAGAGAACACACTCCCGGTCGACGACTTGTGCACGGAGAACGCCATCATTCTCAAGCGCTTCAACCGTTACCCTCTCATCATCGACCCATCCGGGAGGGTCACTGAGTTCTTGCAGAAGGAATGCAAGGATCGCCGACTGACAATCACAAGTTTCCTGGACGACACCTTTACCAAGCAGCTGGAGAGTTCGCTGCGGTTTGGCAACCCGATCCTCATCCAAGACGCCGAGCACCTTGACCCCATCCTCAACCACGTCCTGAACAAGGAATACCAGCGCACTGGTGGGCGTGTTTTGATCCAGCTCGGAAAGCAGGAGATTGACTTTTCGCCGTCATTCAAGCTCTACCTATCCACGCGGGATCCTTCTGCGCAGTTCGCCCCCGACATCTGCAGTCGAACCACGTTTGTCAATTTTACGGTCACAAAGAGCAGTCTTCAAACGCAGTCGCTCAACGACGTGCTGAAATCAGAGCGACCAGACGTCGACGAGCGGCGGACCAACCTCATCAAGCTCCAGGGAGAATTCAAGGTTCACTTGCGCCAACTGGAAAAGCAGCTACTGCAGGCTCTCAACGAATCTCGAGGCAACATCCTCGACGACGACAACGTTATCGAGACTCTGGAGACGCTCAAGACGGAAGCGGCGGAGATCTCAGCCAAGATGAGCAACACGGAGGGCGTCATGAACGAGGTGGAGGATATCACCCGGCAATACGGCATCATTGCGGGCTCCTGCAGCGCCGTCTTTGCCGTCTTGGACCAACTTCACTTCCTCAACCACTTCTACCAATTCTCGCTCCAGTACTTCCTGAACATCTTCCGGTCTGTGCTGCACGGAAACAAGAACTTGGCCAACGAGACGGACCACAACGCGCGCCGCGACATCATCGTCAAGGACCTGTTTGTGAATACTTTCAAGAGGACAGCCCTCGGACTGCTCCAGAAGGACCGAATCACACTGGGCATTCTCCTAGCGCAGGCGTCTCCTTACAAGATGGACAAGTCATTGATTGACATTGTCCTTGACAAGCGCATCGAAGGAAGAGACTTGTCGTCCAACCCTGATGCCAGGGACGATGCATTCATCCAAGGCCAGAAACTGAGCGTGCTTAAGGAGAAGCTTGACGGCGCCTCGACCAGCGACTGGGACAGGTTCTTCACGGAAGAGTTGGCCGAGGCCGCTGCTCCCAAGATTTGGGATGACGGCACGGGTCCCATTGACCAGGCTCTGATGTCGCTCCTGCTTGTCAAACTGTTCCGCATGGATCGGTTCGTGCCCGCCGCGGAGCGTTTCGTCAGCCAAGTATTCGGCAGCGAGATCTTTGACTACGTCGAGGACCTGAACGCGACAGTCGACCAGGTCTCCGCGACTCTACCAATCTCCCTGGTATCCAGCCCCGGCTTTGATGCCAGCTACAAGGTCGACAACCTGGTTGAGAGGATGGGCGTCAAGTGTACCAACATTGCCATGGGATCCAACGAGGGTCTCGCGAGCGCAGACAAGGCCATCAGCAACGCGGCGCAGACAGGCTCCTGGGTGCTGGTCAAGAACGTCCACCTGGCGCCCACGTGGCTCCAGAGCCTGGAGAAGCGCATGGAGGCGCTGAACCCGCAGAAGGACTTCCGCTTGTTCCTGTCCATGGAGTCCAGCCCCAAGATTCCCGTCAACCTGATCCGCGCCTCGCGGGTTCTCATGTACGAGCAGCCAGCAGGTGTCAGGGCCAACATGAAAGACTCGATGTCGCTGCTCTCGACACGAGCGGCAAAGAGCCCAGTGGAGAGGACGAGACTGTACCTGCTGATCTCGTTCCTGCACGCCGTGGCGCAAGAGCGGCTGCGGTACGCGCCCAACCTCGGATGGAAGGGCTTCTGGGAGTTCAACGACAGCGACGTAAGTAGACTCGGAGCCATGGGGGCCGTGAGCGCCGGAGCGTCATGCTAACTTTACTGCAGTACGAATGCTCTGCATTCATCGTTGACACTTGGCTAGAGAGCGCGGCCGGCAATCGAACCAACATTGCGCCGCAAAACATCCCATGGGACATGATACGATACCTTGTCACGGAGACGTACGGTGGCAAGATCGACGACGAGGGCGACTTCAACCTGCTGCGCCAGCTGGTGACGTCGCTGCTGACGCCCGCGGCGTACGATAGTGACCATAAGCTCGTCGACGGCCCCGATGGCGGGCTGCCGGTTCCTTCGGGCACGAGCCTCCAGGACTTCATGGCTTGGATACACAAACTGCCGGAACGCGAGCCGCCAACGTATCTCGGCCTACCGGCCAACGCAGAGAAGCTGCTCCTGGCGGGTCTCGGGCGCAGCCTCATGGAGGACCTGCGACGAGTGACGGAGTTGCTGGACCAGGGAGAGCAGCTGGTGACGGACTCATGAGGGGTCAAGTGAGGGAGGAAGCAAGGCGCTATGCGCGAGGAAGATGGGCGGAACGATGTTTTCCCAAATTTATTTCATGGCATTGTACAAGATTGTGGGCGGTTCCCTTTGTTTGAATCGGCATGCTGATGGCGGCGCTTGGCGGTAAGAATTGTTGACTGTACAGGTAGACTGAGGGGACAAGGACGGATTGCGCTGATACCCCGAATAAATTGGCCCTGCTTGCCAGGTAATTGCAGTCTTTTTCGAGTTTACAGAGTAATTGTCACTTGTTTGGAGCATCAGGATCAGCTGGATATGGGTAGGCAGTTGGCAGCTCGAACAATATAAACAGCTTATCAAGGTGGCAGCGAGATCGGATGATGTCCCGCGATGGGTGGCATTGACGAGTTGGCAGGCTGCAGCAGCCGGTCCAGGGGGGGGGCAGGGAGATGGGAGGGGATGGACGGGCCATGTCATGGTCAGACGTGGTGGTGTGTGGGCTGCATGCTGTTGGGATGTCGTTGCAGGATTGGATGCGTGCCTGCACGGATGGACGAGGATGGCGAGAAGGGGGCCAGCGGCTGGAAACGAGGTGGTGGTGGAGGAGGGCCTGCGTGTCGTGGAGGGATGGGCGGGCGAGGGCGACGTGCATGGCCGTGGAACCGTAAGAGCAGTGCTGCTGGTTGTGGTGAGGTGAGGTGAGGTGAGGTGATCGACGATGATGCCGGCCGACGATGCGGGCCGGACATGTTTCTCGTCGTCGACGGCGGCGAGCACGACCCAATCATTAGCCACGCGCCGCCGGTACTCGTACTCGCAGGCGACCCAGTATCGACGCGCATTTGCCTGGTGCTTCGCAGCGACCGGTGGGTATCCATGCGTTCCTCGTGCCAGTCGGGAATTGTACCCGCCGAGCGAATGGAAGCGGCAGACGCGGTGCGAGGCTAAGGTACCTTAGGTAGTTTGGCGGCAGGCCGGACGTTCACATCGTCGTCGTCGCACGAGCGCTGGGCGACGTGAGGATGGCCGAGGGAGGGAGGGGATTGCGCGTCGCGGTGCCTGGTTGCGTCTGGTTTGTCTCGGTACCTACCTTACCTACCTTGCCTCTGATGGATGTGAAGCTACCTACTCCGTACCGCCTGTCTCTTCCAAGGAGGCACCCGACGCAAAAGGTGCATTGCATCACAGGCTGTCTACCAAGCCCAAGTAACTTACACACACCACACCAAGGCCGCCGCCCGCCCACAGGAACCACCGCCGCCGCCGGGTGAGACAACGGCTGGAGCTGCGACGCGCGCCAAAGCTGGGATGGCGTGGCAACGCGCATGGCAGGCAGGGCAATGGCCAGCAATCGCGCGGCGAGCCTTGGAACAGCCGCTGTCCTCTCTGGTCCGGCACGACCACCACCAACTACCTTAGTCAATACATGGTCCGGGCCCCCGAGGCGGTGCGTCAGAGGGGGGTCACCTGCGCAGCCGCCATTGGTACGGGCCGGGGACCATGGGCGTCCGTACCGTACGGCGGGTGCCCCGGTGCATCCATCCAGCCATATGGCCGCATCCAGTCCAGCAGTGGAGTGCGTGGCCGCGTTGGGGGGTGTCGTCGGCAGTGGTGGTGGTGGTGGTGGTAGTTAGTGGCGGAGGTCCGCTGTGGGTTCGCGGGGGTCGCTCTCAGGCGACGTGCGTGCGTGGTGGTGCGACGACTCCCGATCCGCCTCATCGTCATGACCCGCGCCAAGCTTCTGGTTGTGCTTGCTTCCCGGTTGCTTGGCTTGCTTTGTCTCCGACGTGTCGGGCGTGCAGGACATCCAGGTAGCTAAGCTGCCAAGGTACTTGCTTGATGCTCCGTGCCTCGTAGGTACCTACCTATTATTCGTTTCGCCTGCTGTGCTTCCCCGCAGC
>JALHBU010000327.1:0-26901 GCA_024340005.1 Tolypocladium tropicale | reverse complement strand
CTCTCTCTCTCTCCCGCTTCCTCTGCCTTTTATTCCGGGAATCTCGCACCAGTTAGCTTCGCCGACCCGCGAATCGTCGTTTCGACCTACACCGTATACCAGAGCTGTCCTCACGGCAGCGCCAACACCGCCACCATGGTTCAGTGGGAGAACTGTACGTGCCCGAGTCTTCTGTCCGCTCGATGCTTCACCCTCCAAGTGGCGGCTCCCTGACACCTCGCAGATAACCCCTTCGTCAAGCGCGAGACGCACAGCGCCGGCTCCATCACCACGTACAAGGTCCTCACCCTCGTCACCTGGCTGCTGTCCGTCGTCACCTCCGTCTACTACACGCTGCACGAGCCCCACGATGGCTTCACCATCCGCCGCCGCATCTGGGACCAGAACTACCTGTACCCCAGCGCCTTCACCATGAACCCCATCCTCGGCGATATCTACTGGTGAGTCTCCGCTGGCTTTTGCTCGAGTCCAACGTCGAATGTGCTGCGGTGCTGACCTGGCCAGGGTCGTCCTCTTCGTCCTCCAGTTTGGCTACATCACCCACCTCTTTTCCAAGAACACCGAGGTGGTGCACGCCGCCGCCAGCGTCGGCAGCCACTTCATCTTCAACAACCTCTTCCACTTTGCCTTTGTCATGCTCTTCGTCCGCTCCCACTTCCATTGGGCCGAGCTGATCCTCGTCGTCAACTTCGTCAACCTCTCGTCGCTCTACTTCCGCCACAACACGTACCCGCGCTTCATCCACGCCCCCACCGTCTCGGGCCCCCTCGCCTGGACCTTTGTCGCCATCTACTGGAACGGCGCTATCATGGTGCCGCATCAGCACAGCCTGGTCGCCCGCATCTTCGGCAACGTCTTCATTTGGTCCATCCTGGCCTACGGCACCTTTTTCATCGTCATCTACAAGGTGCGTTCCTATCTGCGTCGTCGACCCTGTTCTTTGCTGTTGCTCGAGTCTAACTTGCCCCTCCCTTTGCCTGCAGGACTACACCATGGGCTTTGCCCTCAGCGTTCTTGCCGCGGCCATCGGCGTCGCCCAGTTCACGCGCCAGATCATGGCCTTGCAGTGGATCTTTGCCTTTGTCATCATGGCTGTCCTCTTCATCTTGACCGTCCTGGTCGCCGTGCCCGCCTGGACGGGACGGGACTACAGGTGGAGGCGTGCCGCCGCCGCGGACCAGGAGCGCGCCCCTCTCCTCAACGAGTAAAACCGTCGTCGTCTCACTCGTCAAGCGCTCGTCGAGAAATAATATCCTGGGCGGGATCTCAAGCCCCTCTCCCCCGCACGTTGCTCACGCCAGGCCGCTTCTTCTCAAGTCCTAAACGGACGGCAGTTTATTCTTTTTGGTGATCGGCAAGCTCTACAATCGTTTCATGTTTTTTGGTTGGTCGTGATCGGCGTGTCTAGTCATCTGTGAGCTTGCCGGTGTGGATTTGGTCATCCTGCTGCAAAGCATTTGGAGGACAAAAGCTTCACCCGTGTGTATTTGAAGGCGTTTCCCATTGGCTCGTACGTATTTCGGGCATGTCTGTGAAAGCCCTTGCAAGGATGTATTCGCGTGAGCAATAATAGGACATAATTCCAAGGAACCCGTAGCCAGGAGCATTTCCTCCGGTGTCAGTGAGCCTTTTGTCTTCGATCGATCAATTTGACGGCGTGATGACGTAGTGGTGCCTGCACAGCTCCGTGTAAGAGCCTTATCGATAAAGCAGTCGCGGAGGTACGAAGTACTTCGTACCGGGACTTCGTCCCCGTACGCACCTTGTTGCAACGACGTGCGTTTCTGCATATGGTCAGATCAATGCGTAGCTAAAGATCACGCGCAACGACGGAGCCGCCCACAGCGAGGGCCACAGCAATGAAGCCCTTGCGGGCGTTTCCCTTTGCCCTCAATGTCGGGACCGACATCTGCCAGATCTCTCGCATCTACGGCCTCCTCAGCGGCCCGCGCGCCGCGCGCTTCGTCAACCGCATCCTGGCGCCCGAGGAGCTGGCGCAGAAGGACCCGCGGCTCGTCCTCGCGGGCCTCGGCGGAGATACGAATCCAAGGGCACCGCCATCGGACCCTCGACCGCGGCGAGATGGCGAGGTAGCGATGCGCGAGACGCCGCTGTGGAAGGCAGCGGCGTTCCTGGCCGGCCGGTGAGGAGCCAAACCAACGTCGGCTCCTGATCGGGCTGGCGCGAGCTCGAGCATGTTTTCACTAACGCCGCACGTTGCAGGTTCGCCGCCAAAGAGGCCGCCATCAAGGCGCACTCGCACCGGCGGCTCACGTTCCACGACGTGATGATTGAGCGCCGCGGGCGCGTCGGCGAGGCGCGGCTCGGGAGCGGGCCGCCCATCGCGAGGATCCGGGCCGGCGAGGGCGAGGACGAGGACGTGAGCGCGCTGGTGTCGATCAGCCATGACGGGGACTACGCGACGGCGGTGTGCCTTGCTCATGACCCCAGTGTCGCTGCGCACGGGACAGTCGGCGCTCACGGGGCGGGTGCCGCTGGCGATGATGTCGCTGGGCGTAGCTGAGCATGACCTGCCAAGGGGAAAACGTTGCCATGGGTACCGCGAACTAGCGGGCACGCGTGTGTGCTGTTCAGCGAGCACACGAGATTCCAGGTGGAATAGGAGCGTGTGTCGATGCCTTGTACGAAGAGAACGGGCATTCGACTTGGAAGCTCACACGGAAGCTCTCATCTCGATGCCAGAAATCGAAATCCCCCTAACCTACAGGGTAATAAATAATTGAAATCCAAAATTAAAATGGAATAAAAATCCAAAAATGCAGACAAGACGATGAATTCGTCACATCAGTGTCGCATGAGGCCCAAAAAAAAATTGCACGCCGGTATACCAGGGACTCGAACCCTGAGCCTCAGTCTTGGATCCTGTTGCTCGTACGAGACAATAGGAGGACTGCGCGCTACCATTGCGCCAGCACACCGGTGGTATGTTCGCGCTCACCAATGATGATTGGCTACGCTTCGGGTGCTTATTTTGATTTATAAGTGGATGATTGGATCCACAATTATGCTGCTCTCCGTCATTTGGGCGCGTTTTCGCCACGGAATGGTGGTTTTTTCGTCGACTGTCGCGGGCGATGGCACGGGATTGAAAGCTTTATCTGGCTCTTGGCGCGCTTTCACGGTGTCGTGTGCGCTGTTTGCGTGTCGAGGGTGGGTTCTGTGAGTGAATCGTCACGAGTGTGGCACGAAACGTGCGCATTCACTTAAGCCTGCGCACGTCAAACAAATAGGATGCAGGTGCTACGGCGACGCCAACACTGTGGTACGCAAAATCGAATTATTCCATAGCTTTTCATGGTTCCGTTTTGTGTTCTTGAACAGTCGTCGGGGTCCGATGCCTCCCCTCCCTGTCTCAACCGGGCGACCACCACCCCGACAAAGGCTTGTCCCGAGGCGGCGGCGGCGACGACGACCGTGGCAGACGGCATGCCGATTAGGTCCGAATACGAGTAAATTAATAATTCTTCAGCTCGGCCGCTTCTGCTGCTTCTCGAATGGCCGGCTGGCCGGCTGCTGCAGTCGAAGCTCGAAATGGATCGAGGTGCCGGGTAGTTTCTGATGACTTGGTAGCTCCGGCTCCGCCCCGGAGTGTTGCGCAACGGAGTATCCGGGGGACCCCAGGCACTTTCCGACTGGCCGCGGCACTGAGGCAGGCGGGCGGGCAGGCAGCTGGGCAGGGCACTCTGCAATCATCAATACCACCTTCGGCCTCGTATATGATTACGGCTCGCGGCGCTTTGAGGTTGACGAGGTCGCACTCTCTGCCCGTGGCCTGTACCTACTGTACGTAGGTACCTTGGGCTTGGGCGTCCGTCCTCAACTTTGTCGTCGAGTTGCCCCCATGCGGGCACTCGTACATGTGAATGATCACGGCCCCTGGCAGAAACAGGCGCGACGCTCCGCTCCCCGTACGTACGAGTGCGAGCACCACACCTCCTCCACATGACTTCATCGCCGGGGACCCCAGAAGCGGTCGACCGTGACGGACGGACGCCGGGCGGTTGGCATGTGAAGCTGGGGCCTCTGTTCCCCCCCGAGCCCCGAAGCGGCCTAGCGTCCTCCGCACTCTGGCCCCTCGGTACCCGCCCAGCTCAGCCGAGGCTCCAGAAGCTGGTTGCTACCTTCGCTGCCGAAGCTGACGAGGAGCCGAGTTGGACAAAAAGGCGACCTCACGTCTCCCCGTCTGCTCCCGCATGCACCCTTCTCCATCCCCCCCTCTCTCCTTGACGCTCCCTCTCCTCACTCCCCTTTCCTTCCTCATCGTTGTGCGCAGTGAGCGTGCCTGAGGGAACCAGCTCCAGACAAGAGCATCATCTACGTCACACACGCACACACACACATACCCGCCATGGCTGAGCAATTGCGATACGACGGCCAGGTCGTCGTCGTCACCGGCGCGGGCGGCGGTCTCGGCAAGGCCTATGCCCTCTTCTTCGGCTCCCGCGGCGCCAGCGTCGTCGTCAACGACCTGGGCGGCTCCTTCAAGGGCGAGGGCAACTCCACAAAGGTATGTCGTCTGCTGCGGAGCAGTACCAGTAGGAAACGGAGTGCGCGGAGACTGACCCCCCGTTGCAGGCCGCCGATGTGGTCGTCGACGAGATCAAGGCCGCGGGCGGCAAGGCCGTCGCCAACTACGACAGCGTCGAGAATGGCGAGCGCATCATCGAGACGGCCATCAAGGCCTTCGGCCGCATCGACATCCTGCTCAACAACGCGGGTATCCTGCGCGACGTCAGCTTCAAGAACATCAAGGACCAGGACTGGGACCTCATCATGAAGGTCCACGTCACCGGCGCCTACAAGTGCGCCCGCGCCGCCTGGCCGCACTTCCGGAAACAAAAGTACGGCCGCGTCATCAACACGGCCTCGGCCGCCGGCCTCTTCGGCAGCTTCGGCCAGACCAACTACTCGGCCGCCAAGCTGGCCATGGTCGGCTTCACCGAGACGCTGGCCAAGGAGGGCGCCAAGTACAACATCCTGTGCAACGTCATTGCCCCCATCGGTAAGGCAGCGCCCCCGGCGATTCGAAACGTGCAGCACCGCTAACGCTCCCTTTCCAGCCGCCAGCCGCATGACCGAGACGGTCATGCCTCCCGATGTCCTCGAGAACCTCAAGCCCGACTGGGTCGTGCCCCTGGTGGCCGTCCTCGTCCACAAGAGCAACACCTCGGAGAGCGGCGGCATCTTCGAGGTCGGTGGCGGCCACGTCGCCAAGCTCCGCTGGGAGCGCTCCGACGGTCTGCTGCTCAAGGCCGACGACTCCTACACGCCCGGCGCCATCCTTAAGCAGTGGAACAAGGTCGTCGACTTCTCCAAGCCCCAGTACCCCACGGGTCCCAACGACTTCATGACCCTGCTCGAGGAGTCGATGAAGATGGGCCCCAACCCCCAGGGCGAGAAGCTCGACTTCACCGGCCGCGTCGCGCTCGTCACGGGCGGTGGCGCCGGCATCGGCCGGGCCTACGCCCTGGCCTTTGCCAAGTACGGCGCCTCGGTCGTCGTCAACGACCTCATGGACCCCGACACCGTCGTGGCTGAGATCAAGAAGACCGGCGGCAAGGCTGCCGGCGTCAAGGCCTCGGCCGAGGACGGCGAGGCCGTCGTCAAGGGCGCCATCGACGCCTTCGGCCGCATCGACATCATCGTCAACAACGCCGGCATCCTGCGCGACAAGGCCTTCTCCAACATGGACGACAGCCTGTGGGACCCCGTCATGAACGTGCACCTGCGCGGCACCTACAAGGTGACCAAGGCCGCCTGGCCCTACTTCCTCAAGCAGAAGTACGGCCGCGTCCTGAACACGACGTCGACGAGCGGCATCTACGGCAACTTTGGCCAGGCCAACTACGCCGCCGCGGTAAGGCTAACCTCTACCTCGCGGCCCTGATGACATGTACTAACGAGATGCGACACAGAAATGCGGTATCCTGGGCTTCTCGCGCGCCCTTGCCCTCGAGGGCTTCAAGTACAACATCTTCGTCAACACCATCGCCCCCAACGCCGGCACCGCCATGACGGCCACCATCATGCCCGAGGAGATGGTCCAGGCCTTCAAGCCCGACTACATCGCCCCTCTCGTCCTCGCCCTCTGCAGCGACAAGTGCCCCGACCCCACCGGCGGCCTCTACGAGGTCGGCAGCGGCTGGGCCGGACGCACGCGCTGGCAGCGCACCGGCGGCCACGGCTTCCCCGTCGACGTGCCCCTCGTCCCCGAGGAGGTGCTCAAGCACTGGAAGGACATTGCCAACTTCGACGACGACCGCGTCGACAACCCGGAGAAGACGCAGGATTCGCTGCAGAAGATCATGGGCAACATGAGCAACAAGAGCGGCGCCAGCCAGGTATGAGCATCTCCCTTTCGCTCCTCGTCGCACAATGTGTCCTCCCCCCCCTGGGAGGATCGCGGATGGCGTGTACAATGTAGCTAGCGCTAGAACTGTGTAAACAAAACATTAAGAAAGATGAATTATGATCATTTCCAACGAGAGAACATGCGGTTTGCTGATTCGTGCTCTTTTCTTTTTCATTAGCAGGACGGTGCTGCGCCCGCCGGCAACCAGTATCTCACTGCCATTGCCGAGGCCAAGAAGCTCGAGGGCAAGCCCTGCGAGTTCAAGTACGAGGAGCGCGACGCCATCCTGTACAACCTGGGCGTCGGCGCCAAGGCCACCGACCTGAAATACGTCTTGTAAGTTCCTCTGATGAAGGGGCCATTTGCTTGTTCCTTGTCCTCCCCCTACCTCACCTACCCGAGTTCGAGCGAGGCCGCTCCCAGTCGCTAACGCGCGCACACACAGCGAGGGTAACGAGGAATTCCAGCTGCTGCCCACGTTCGGCGTCATCCCGCCCTTCAGCACGGAGCAGCCCTTCGACTACGACGCCATCGTGCCCAACTTCTCGCCCATGATGCTGCTGCACGGCGAGCAGTACCTCGAGGTGCGCAAGTACCCGCTGCCGACGGCGGCGCGCCTCGTCTCCAAGGGCCGCCTGCTCGAGGTGGTGGACAAGGGCAGCGCCTCCATCATCAAGAACGGCATCACCACCGTCAACGCCGACACGGGCGAGGACGTCTTCTACAACGAGATGACCGTCTTCGTCCGCGGCGCCGGCGGCTTCGACGGGCCCAAGAAGGGCCAGGACCGCGGCGCCGCCACCGCCGCCAACGTGCCCCCCAAGCGCGCCCCGGACGTCGTCGTCGAGGAGAAGGTCAGCGAGGAGCAGGCCGCCATCTACCGCCTCAGCGGCGACTACAAGTGAGTTCTCTTTTGGCCCTCCTTCCACAGGCCGCAGTCTCTCGAGGTCAAGCATGCTAACAAGGCACCTCCCTCTCCGCAGCCCCCTCCACGTCGACCCTGCCTTTGCCAAGATGGGTGGTTTCAAGGCCCCCATCCTCCACGGCCTCTGCAGCTTCGGCATCGCCGGCAAGGCCGTCTATAACCAGTACGTCGTCGTCCTCGCCGCCCGCCTCCCCTACTTCCCGCAGCACCATTTTCTTTACTTCGCGTCGGAACCCACCGTGCTGACCCTCTCCTCTTTTGCAGGTTCGGCCCCTTCAAGAACATCAAGGTGCGCTTCGCCGGCCCCGTCATCCCCGGCCAGACCCTCGTCACCGAGATGTGGCGCGACGGCAACAAGGTCACCTTCCAGGTCAAGGTCAAGGAGACGGGCAAGCCCGCCATTGCCGGCGCCGCAGCCGAGCTCCTGACCGATGACAAGAGCAAGATCTAGATCCAGCTGAAGGGGAAGATTAGAGAGAAGGGGAGAAGAAGAAGGGGAGCAGAGCGCGAAAGATGCGAGACTGCACGAAATGCAAGCATCCAAGTCATGTATTATAATGATGTCTGTACTGTTTGATGATCCCGCTAGAGGGAAGCGGCCAATGCCATACCTTCAGGCGTACTATACGACCCAGCCCGCCTTGCAAGATGCCGATGGGCCCGTATATATCCCATCCGGCGTCCCATCATCCGTCAGGTGTAGAATTATGCCCTGTGCTCGCCTCAAACGCCGTAACAGCTGCCTGTAGCAAATGTTCAAAAAAAGTAAGTGTGGTGTGTGGCTCCCGTAATATCATGTTCTCAACGCGGCCGTTCGTTACGCAAATAAAACCTCGACGACGAGGTCGAGAAAGTCGGGAAAGGTTGGAGCAGCGTCGCCGGAGAAAACTCGCTGAACATTGACGTTTGCCCTGCGCGCGGCGACGCCCGTCTCGAGATACGCCTTTTCGGCGCCCGAAAGGTCCCGCTTCTCCATCTCCTTCCACTTGCGCTCCGCCTCCTCGCGGGCCTCGGTCAGGACCTGCTCAATGTCCTCCGACTCCCACAGGTTGCAGCGGTCGCATTCCCTGCAGGGACGCGGGTCGCCGTCTGGCCGGAAATGGTCGCAGAAGTGGCGGTAGCCCTCGTCGCCCAGGTCGGCGCGGCAAACGTAGCACATCTTGTAGCCGCAGGGGCAGGTGAGCTTGTTGCAGCCTGCGTTCTTGACAAACGACGTGTTGCACCGAGGGCACACCCTCTTGATGGCCATGCTCATGGCCTGTTCCACCTGCGTCCGCAAAGCCAGGAGCGACGACTCGTTGCAAACGTGGATGTCCACCCAGGCCTTGTGGCATGAAAGGCACGACACCCGCGCACATTTAGGATTCTGGCATGAAAATCGTAAGCCGCGGCGGCGGCGACTGTGTCTGTTCATGGCCCTCCGCCACTCTGTGGCCACGTATCTCCATAGTGTCTGGTTCGTGCTGAGGAGGACGCAGACAAGAGAAGAAGCGAGTGCGATGGGGAGCGTTAGAATCAGTATCGCCGAGCAGAGACCCAGCAGAATAACGCTGTAGATGCCGTCGGCCTTGATGCGGGGCCGGGTTTCGTGAGAGGGCGTGTAAATGTCGTCGATCTCGGCGTAGTTGCAAAATGGACAATGGATGAGCGGCAATTTCGACGCAACGAGGCTGTGCTCAGCCAGGCGCTGGTCAAACCGGTGCAGCAAGTCGGCACCAGACTTTTCCTCCATGAGTGCCCGATGTATGTGGTCGGAAGCGATGTAGCCCGGACACGCATCCCTTTCCACCGCCAAGCACTTCAGTGTCCCAGTGTCCGTGTTGATGCTGCTGATCCAACCTTGGCCGAACAGAGCCTCCTTGATGGAATGCTGGACGCATCGGAAACACACCATGTGCCCATGTCGATTGCAGCTGGTGAACTCCTCGAAGGCGCTCGTGACGAAGCAACAACAGCACTCATGCATCGCACCGGCCTGCTCGGCTTCCTCGTTGTTCAAGTCGACAGCCAGCCCACGATCCTTGGCTTCCCTCTCCTCGCGGGCCTTGTCCTTCAAGGGGCGTATGAGAGCGTCGTAGAGCTCGCGGTCAAGTTCGGCGTTCCCCGTCGTTCGGATCGTGGGGATGATGGAGCCCTGGCCGGTGGAACGCCAGGCGACGAGGGGATGATGTTCAGCCTCGCCGGTCGCGACAGCCTTGCGCCGGAGAAAGAGCTGCGATAGGGTGAATCGCCATGACTTGGACGAGAGCGTCACGAGGGTCGGTCGAGCATCGAGGTAGGAGTGGTTGGACTCGGCGAGCACGGCGTCGATGGTGGATCGCGATAGCCCCTTGAACTCCAGCCATGCTAATGATCGCACGGCCTTGATGTACTCCTGGCTGCGAAACACGTCTCCCCTGGGAACACCATCTGCCGCGTCGTTCTGCTGGTCAGCCGTCCTCCATCTCCCCTTGACCCATGTGACACGATTCTTCAGCAGCGCGTCAGCGACCAGGGCCAGCCTAGATTCCCCGTCGAAGTTGGACAGCAGCTCCCTGAACACCTCGATCTGGATGTCGGGAAAGACGGCTGCCAGGGCCTCGAGGCTATTGTTCAGTTCGCGCAGGTTGGGCCGCTGGGGCGGGATGCACGGCAGCTGTGCCTCGTCGTAGATGTAGTCTGGCTGCAGGTCCGTCGACTCGGCGCTGGCCTTGGAGCGACTGGATGACGGCCTATCGCTCGAGGGAAGCAGGCCGGAGAAAACCATCGTGGATGCTCATGCTGGCCAGACGCGCGGGAACCGCGTGGTGGCGAGCTGACGGATCACCAGTGCGGTGCAGGGGCCAGACGAGGTCGAGGTCGTGCACGGGATCAGGCTGGCCAGGCAGTCGCGGGGGTAGGTAGTCGCGGGGGCAGGCGGCGGCTGTGTGGAGGTCGCGCATGCCGGGGAGTAACTTCATAGCACGCTGCGGCAGCAGCTGGCGGACAAAGGCAGCCCCGGCTGGCCCATGCCTTGGGGGGCCGCACCCGCCAGACGGGACGCGCCGTCGAAACCACGTCGAAACAGCCGCCAAACGTTCCGTCCAACGCCAGACCCCAACGCATCTCAGCCCACTAGGTGTTTGATTCGATTCTCTTCCATTGTTTCCTGTCTATTCCGCTGCAATCCAAGTGCGCTCGATACAGGGAACTGGTGGAGTACAGGTGCCATCTCTTCACAGCATCACATCGCTGGAGACATGCCGCGACAACATGCTGAAAGAAAATCCAAGCTCCAAGTGCTTCCCCCAAAATTCATTTTGCAAGCCAGTCTGATCCTACTGTCGTCCTGTAAAGGGGCCAAAAAAAAAAGGTGTGTCATTGCATCGAGACGCTCTTTGCAAAAAGAAAAGGCCCCTAGGAGGAGCAAAAGAATGGGCTTCACCGGGATTCGAACCCGGGGCCTCCTGCAAAGGCGATTCTGAAGAATCGGGGACTTCAGGTTATTCCCGGGAAAGGTCTGTGCGTGCAGTGATGCAGGTCAAGCAGTGTAGCCTTGCTGAGCCATTGGCTAGCAGAACTTGACGGGCTTGAATGTACTGCTGTTGGCAGCTGTTCAAACAACTGGCTATTGACACTACCCTCCTAATCGCTCCACCGCCTGCGGGCTGCAACAAAGCAGTTCACAATACGGAAACAATTACATCCTCTGACCGATTGTCTCACCTTCAGTTTATCACCTGACATTCGCTATTCTATGCCTCATGGGCAGCAGCTTTTTTTTTTTCGTTGACGCCCTCGGCAAAGTTCAAAAAGATGCCGCAGCACGGTTGGTGGAAACTCAACAGCGAGTCAAGCCCAGCGAAACCTCGAGCGAGGGGCCATCTTCAAATACACAACGTCCCAAAAATGAGCTGAGGCCACTCCAGGCCGTGACCGCTCTCTGCTGTTGCCCATGAGTCACGCCTTGTTGAGGAGAACACATCACACCATCGTCAAAGATAGCATCAGAAGAGTGCTAACACCAACTGCCTCGCTGCTTCACCCTTGAGTCTGCTATCATCATCGACCACGCCACGATCACCGAATGCAACATCCATTTCGTCTCAGATTACTAGTGCCAGCGCAGAAGAGTTTGGCCACGCCGAAAAAAAATTTCAAGCCCGAGAACCAAATATACACAACAATCCGCCCGCCGCTTCCGCTCGACCTTGTCAACAAAATCTACGCCCATAGCCTGACATCCTCTTCTCTTCATAAGACACCAGACACGCATGCACATATGTGTACCTTATGGCTTGTGTCGGCCGGGACTGACCGGTCGTGGCGGAAAGAAGCCGCTCATGAGGCCACCGAAGATGCTCCTCCATCATGGTCTCCGAGAGCTGTCAGATGCAGACCAGCCTGGGCATCAGGGGATACTACCGCACTGGAAGCCCGAAGTCTCTGTCGAACACCTCGAGCCTGCGCCTCGCGACGCTCGTCAAGCAGCGCCACCAGGCCCTCTCCGAATCGATGAACATGACAAGTATATCCTCGATCAGATACTGGCAAAGCGCAGACGACGTGGCAGAAATCAATATAAGGTCACCTGGTTGGGGTACAGCAACCTGGGAACCGGAACAGATCTTGCGTGAAGACGTACCCAAGCTTTTAGATGCTTTCCAAAAAGCGGCGACGATGGTCGACACTTCGGTGTCGACGTCACCCCGTGTGTAGTACGAACCAGTACGCACAGGGGGATTGAGGCAAAGCGCTTGTGGCGCCCCTCCGCCTGGCCAAGTCGCACACCTACGGGTCATGGTCAGGGTTTTTATTTTTTCCACTAGAAATGCATCTATATCGGCAATACATCTACGTTATCCAGCACTCGAAACGTTCGACGACCCAACTTGAGCGGCAGAATCCAGGCATGACGCGTTGAACCGCGTGGCTCGACACCTATGCCAGCTTTGAACTCACGAACAACCCCACTCACTGCCTTCAGCTATCCCAGACCCTCCCAGGCAGTTCTGAGGTGTATCAGTTGCATTGATAGCTCGCTTTGACATCCAGTGGTTTTTACTACGATGCTTCTATGGTCGCAATGCCTTTGATCCCTGCGTGCCTCCCAAGCTGTCCACCGCAGCATGGGTTAGAACCAGGGCCTGCGGCCTTGGGATCATACATTTGAAGAACCGGTCCAAGAGATCAATCTCTCTACGTCGAGAAACATGACGCGGCCTGAGTCTCATCAAATTTGAGATTATAGAGCCCGTCCGCAAACGCAGATGTCGCGCGACCGCAGAACAAGCACTACGCTCAAGAGCATGATTGACTAGATTCGCTCAGTCCTTTTCCATCTCCGACGATCATCGAAGCATCGCCACCGCTCACTTGTTCCACTCATTCAGCCACCTGTCTACGTTTAACGCACGCTATGCCAAAGCTCGACTTTCGATGCTTTGAAAAGCTGTCACTTTTCGTTTGCAAATGGTGAAGCTTCGAGTTTACACTGGGATAGATGAAGGCTTTTTGACCTCAACCCCATCAGAGGGTGAGGCTTGGTCATCGTTCTTTCTATTGTCACATCGACGCAGCAATTTCTTTACGGCTTCTGACTACGACTCTCTCTGCGGAACTGCCCGAAGGCTGCAAATATCTCAGCTCAGGCTTTTGCCATATATCAGGATGGGAATGAAAGAAATCGGCTCTATACCACAAGTGTTGGCCACGGCTATGATCTGAACG
Organism: Tolypocladium tropicale; assembly: GCA_024340005.1. Taxonomy (NCBI): domain Eukaryota; kingdom Fungi; phylum Ascomycota; class Sordariomycetes; order Hypocreales; family Ophiocordycipitaceae; genus Tolypocladium; species Tolypocladium tropicale. The sequence goes on along the minus strand of JALHBU010000327.1, from coordinate 13,915 downwards.
CCATGGAGCATCGCACAAATGTCAAAGGGCAAGACAATTGGCTCCCTCACGGGAGGCTGTTCCATCTCCGGATGCAGGCCCTGCACGTGCCGACTTCGTACAGGGATATTTCCATCTTCAGTACAATCGCCATTCTTCTAATCCGTTAGTATCCCATTGGACTACCATAAGTCATCACGATGTACAATGTACTCAGGTACTCAAAGCCGATATCTCAGAGGTGGAAGGCACGACCGCTTCACTCCCTCAAGCCCGCAAGGCAGCCATCGCCAAGCTGGGATCTTCCTTCATGCTTCCTACGGCTCTCTTCCTTGACCTCGTTCGTCTGTGTCGCAGCTCAATCTGTCCTGCCTGACACTCGGTCTGCAACAAACAATATGTCAAGCACTCAGTCTATCCCGCCCGCGTGCACCCCTGCTGCCAGATGCATTCAGGTGTATTGCCCAGACATGTACGAGCAGATCCACAGGTTTCTAAGAGACGTCCCCATCGAAGGTATTCCAGGGATTGAACGATCGTTCATTCGATGCTCTACGGCTGCTCAGATCCAAGCTCGTCAAATCTATGACACTCTCGAAGTTGATCCAAAGATTTCTACGGTTATCGAACATGGAGCTCTGGACATTGTTTGTCGAGCTTCTCTACAGAGATCATCGTCTACCCCTCTGTCATTTCCAGTAGAAGAACAGATCTCAAACACCATGGTCGAGACTTGGCAACGTATGATCGAAACGACCGGTACATTGGGTACCACCGGCAAGAACTTTCAAGATCACTTTCTTCAGCATGGGACGCCAGAGGCAATGCTTCTACGGCTTCTCCGAGAGTCAGAGTCCATAAATGAAATAATCTTGGCCGGCAAAAGCGACAGGAACGGACTTCTTTCGTTAGCAGTGGATCCAAAGAACATCGGGAAGAAAGCTGGTCACTATATGATCATTCTCGTCGACGAAAAAGACCCTACATGGTTTCGACAATACGTCGGTCAAGCTAACGATCTCGCAAAACGACTTTCTGGCCATGCCGTGAGACTAAAGTCGTATTCTCACAATTCAGAAATGGCCACAGGGCTGGTTTACATACATTGGCTACAGCCAGGGCGCCACGCGCACTTTATTCGCATCCATTCACTCGACAATACCGATGCGACGGTCGACGAAAGAAGCAAATGGCTCACGATCGTTGAGCTTTTCTACACCCTTGCCTTCAAGACTCTGCAACCCAGCAATCTTACAACGTTCTTAGGTAAAGGATGGGACCGAGATCACATCTTTCGGGGCTTAAACGTACAAGTGCCCATTTTTCAAGGCGATACTCGTCGAGCCGCAAACACCGGATTCGGTTCTCTATGGTCAAATCCTGACAAGGAAGTCATGGCATACGCACGCGCGCATATCCTCAAAATGTCCGAGGCCGGCAAGAAGGTACTTAAAGCGGAAGGATACGCGTCTATCTCGGCAGCCGTACAAGCTCAAAGGGGTAAATGGGGCTCTAGGTTATGTACCAAAGACGACTTGCCTATTGAGGTCATCTGTGGCACGTGCCGAGACGCAAGCTCTATCCGCATCGACACGAATGCCAAGTTTTTCACGCCGACAGGACAATACATTATCTCTCAGTCGCGATGTGTGGGGAAGTGCGAACCAAGTGCTGCGGATATTCGGGTGAAGAGGACCATGGCACAAAGGTACCATTATCCAACGTTGTTGGACGAATGTGATTACCTGACTGCGAAGGGGCTTGCCGCGGCGATTAAGCGTTGGCGTCCCATTATGGAGAACGAGATTGCCGAAGTCGATGATGCAGTGGACGAGGCTCTGCCCTCAGTAGTGGAGAGCGCTGGTCAAATTCTCGTCAGTTCTACCACCAAGCGCCGCATTCCCTCTTTGGACGTGGACACGGCAAAGAAGCGCAGGTTGTCCTTTGCGACTGCTACAAATACGGGACCAGCCACACGGCAAACTACTCTAGACGCTTTTGTACTTGGCAGTAGTGTCAGGCAAACCAACGATGCCGTCCCTGTCGTCGCGAAGCGCAAGACACGTCGCCATGCCGCTAAGTCATCGTCAGAGGTCTTGGGGCAACAAACAACTCTGCAATTTAAGACTGTCGCTAAATATGATGTCAATAAATGAGACACATGCTTCATTCTCCTTTCATGCCTCGATCTCGTGCTATGCTCCCTTTTGAACTCTGGGTCGAGGAAGTTTTGTGGAAGTGACCCCAGCAGAATCTCTCTACTTGTGATATAGATCATGAAATGCTCCGTATCAATGCAAGAAATTAACCCCGCAGAATCTCTCTACTTGTGATATAGATCATGAAATGCTCCGTATCAATGCAAGAAAATTAACCCCGCAGAATCTCTCTACTTGTGTTATAGATCATAGAGCGCTCCGTATCAATGCAAGAAATTAACAATCCCTATCTCTATGTCAAATCTTGGAGATCATAAACGGACATTCTAAGTGATCAGAGAATCACTTCGCTCATTGAAGCGGTGCAGGAAACTGTCTTCGCTCCAAACCTTGGGAGTTTGGGCGGCGTGGCCCGATTAAATAGCGACTCAATGCAGGGTCAAATATTGCAGTACGAGAGAGCCCACTTCGTCTAATACTGGTAATATAGTACCGGAGTAGCAACCGGCAGTTATCAGTCGCTTAGCACGAAGCTTACCAACCAAATTGATGGCTACACAAGACGTCGATCAGGGCGGTTGGTGTTGGCAAGGAACTTCGACATCGGAATCAGTGCTGCTGCTTCAGTGAGTCGACCGACTTCATCGACAATGATCAGATCGGGTTCCCACTCTGTGTGGTTTGCAAACTGAGCAAATGAGACTGGCGCAGCTACAACAGCATCACAGGCTTGCGCAGTGTCGTTGAGAAGTTCTCGCGCAGCTGCTATATATCTCTTGACATTGCGCTTATAGGCTTCAAGGTCGTCATTCTTGAGCCTCTGACCCTCCAGCACCGTAGCGTACTGTGAAGGATGAGCCAAAGCCCGAGCTTTTGCCATCTGCGACGGTGAGTGATTGTTTGCTGCAGGGGAAATCAAATTGAAAGAAGATAGCTGAACGCTGTAACGGTGTCTCGTCAGACACTCCTCCTGCGGTGTCAGCTTTCGGAGGTTGGTCGCAGGCTGAGCCGGACTCGGCGCAGCTTCCAGAACGTTAGCGTTGCGACCTAGAAGGGGTCATGGGGTCACATGTGTGGTCACGTGACAGACGCCTACATCCACCACGGTTCGGCCTTACCTAGCGAGAGCATCTTCATCATGCACACGAGAGCTTCATAGCAACGATCACGTTTGAGTCAGCCGAATAGGCTTGTGTGTGTGCTTCTGTTTGAGTCCCTTTCCTTGTATCTTGGTTCCCCACATGGTAGCAATTGCTTTGAGCTTCGCCGCTTGACAGGCTCAATCGACCGTCACCCCCAGGATCGAGCCCTCGCTCTCCGCCATCGTGAAGACCACTTCCGACCCCGAATCATCAAGATCACCATCGGCAAGTCGAGCCCCAGCTCCTCGCCGAGATCTCGACGTCCGCCGCCGATCGAGCCCAAGCTCTCGGGAACAACGGACGCTTCTTCAATAACCAGACAACGAACGGACATCGCAGACACACCTAAGCATCCAAAACGTCGGCCGAGACTAGATACAGCAGTCTCGGAAGCGTCGCACACCTGCCAAAGTGCAAGATCCTGGCCCGCCGTCGGTGGTACCGGCAGGGTAGATTCGTCCAAGGACGGAGCTGCTGGGCATTCCGACGTCCCCAGTAGCATTTGATTGACTCTTATTTTTCCCGCTTCCGACTGTCTCGACTGATCATCACGTTCATCACCTTCATCGCCTATGGCGCCATCGACTCGTTCGAAACGAACTAGCACATCTTCATCGTCCTCTCTATCCCCCAGAGACGCGAAGGGTCGTTTTATCAAGAGATCGGCAATACCAGCTCTACTGGAAGATTCCGCCGAACCGCATCAGCTAAGCAGAACGCACATTCCATCCATCTGCGGACCGCCACCCTTCACAACCTTCTCTGAGAGACTGTTGACCGGAGACACCTTGCTTTCATCACCACCTCCCCCTCTCGCTCTCCAACCGTCCGTCGGGATAGACACAATGGAGAGAGGATCACCCGCCCCCCGGGTGAGTCCGGCATATCGCCAGCCGTCCGTCCGACAGCCTTCCATTCGGCAATCATCCTCGTCTCCCCACGGATCAGGGCCCCACGACTCGGGCACCGACTCCCGTCCGCCGCCGCCTCGTAAGCCCGCATCTCTGCGGCTGGGTACCCCGAGACGAGAGCCGCCTGTGGAACCATATACGCGACGGCAATTCCTGGCTGATGCTGTGTTGATACAACTGGCCGACGAAGAAGTCAGATAGGGCCAATTCCCACACCTCCATACCGCGTTATCCGATGCCGTTATCTCCCGAGCACGTGTGGTTTTGATGAGTATGGCACCGACGGAGCGACGTCTCATGCAGGCTGAAGCCCTACAACAACTACATCGACGTAACAGTCCGCTGGCTACCGTGGAAACCTTTACCCTCCTTCTCGGACGATTTTCCAGAGGCCCTAATACCGAACACGAGGTCTCGCCAGAGCAGCCGCACGTTGAGCCACACGTTGAAACTCACCGTCGTCCGGCAGACGCACGCCGACGCCCAGAGGACCTGGAAGATTCACCATCGCCGCCTAGACGCCAACGACGCCACTCCCCGGTGCGGGACCAGCATCGTGATCATGCTTCGTTGCGGCGATATGACTGGGACGACCACCGCGAGGACCGACACCATCACGGACATCGTCACGACGAGGATACCCGACCGATCTGTCTAGATCGTCGCAAGCACTTGCGAGACGCTGGGATGGATACAACTCGCTACCCGACAATGGCCCCGGTACGATCCACTGCGCCCCAGCGCTCTTTCAAAGCCGACATTCTCGCGCTGGACACCAGCAAGACGCCCATCTCGGCATATATCAACCAGATGAATTACCTCAGTCGTTCGTATAGTCGACAAGCCGTCCTCGCCAATATCGTCCCAGGTATAATGTCGAAGCCAGACTCTGACGGATGCCAGTGGTTCAATTCCCTCGACACGCCAACACAGGATCGACTCACCGATGATTACGATCTGTGGATTACCCTTCTCCAGCAGCGCTTCCGTAAGGATCGTGGAGCAATCATGATCGAAGCTGACAACCTCCAACACCGCTTCGACAATGAGGACAAGCTGACCCTACAAGCCTATATCGATCGAAAGATCCGATTGTACAACGAAGCGGGAGATATGGACGAAGACGCAAAGGCGCGGCGTATCTGGATGGGTGTGGACCCAGCCCTGGCAAAGCTCTGCAATCCTGCTGCCGACTACTTGACAATCCAGGATATCAAGACTCAGCTGACTGCCCGCGAATTCGCCGCGCGACGGGACTGGCAACAACGTCAGCAAGAATACCAGGATCTCAAGAGCCTCATCAATAAACCCCAGACAGATAAATCTCGCCGACAGAGCGACGATAACCGTCAGAGAGACGATGACCGTTGGTTTCGCGGCAGCCGTCAGCCCGATGACCATCGTCAGCGAGAGGACGATCGTCGTGGCTACCGTTGGAGCAACCGACGGACTTGGTCCGATCGTGAACGGTCTGACCGTGAACGGCCCGATCGTGAACCGAATGATAAGAAAGATTATCCTGAGCGCCAGAACGACCGACAGAGGAACGACTGGCCACGGAATGACTGGCAAAAGCCCAAATGGTCCAGAGACGATGATCAAGCCAAGGACAAGTCAGCCGACGGGTTTCGCCCTGGCGGACGAAACGGACGCTCGTACGAAGCTCGCCAAGCCAAACCCGTTACCATCGACGCCGACCAGGCTCGCAAGCTCTTAGGGCGAGAATTTCGTGATCACGCCCCCGCTAGAGTAAAGGTGTTCATGGTCTAAAGCGACGATGGATCCTATCGGGTGTTTGACCACCCCCCTGCGGAAGACTCATCAGAATTCTCGTCCGATGCTGGTTCGGAAGTTCTTCACGAGGAACCACTAGCCAGTTCGGAGTCTCCAAAGCCCGAACCAACAAACTAGAATCGCGGCCGCCACCCGGGAGCGAGTCGCTGGTATCCTCATCCCCAGACCCCGGGGTGGTATCCTTACCTATAAAGTCCGCCCAACGTAGCCCAAAGTATTGTCAAACCCATCAGTCATTGGTATTCTCCGTGAAAGACGCCCAATACGAATTTATAACTCACACTCAACTTCGAACCGTTATACATACCCCTAAAATTACAGACGAAGCAATAATCGACACCGCTTCAGGCGTGTCGCTTATCTCTCAACAGTTCCTAGACAGCCGATTCCCGGATGCTACCGAAGAGACAATCCTGGAACCAATCCAGGTTGGAGGTATCGGTAGAGGCGGCCCTATGGCTAGATCCGCAGCTTCACTTGTTTTCTACGTTCGTGCGACAGATGGACGTTTGGTTGAGCTGACGACGAAAGCATTGGTGGTCGACAAACTGTCTTGTGGACTGTTATTGGGATGCCCGATGTTGAAGGAACGCCAACTCAATATCATTTGGGGCAATCGGGAACAGAACGATCATCTCGACGCCGGTGACGGTCGATTAATCCCAGTATCCTGTATAGCTAACCGGCGCCCCGGAGCCCATGACAAACCACGAGTCTATACCATTCGAGCCGCCCGGTCCGTGGAGATACCAGCCGACCATGGTTTCAATATACCAGTCACAGCAGGCACCGTTCCGGTGCGACGCGAGGGATACCTTCTGGCACCTCGCACCCTTTCCGACTCGACGGGATAGGCCCACGCCTCGCTCATGAGCTCTATGACTACAGGGCAAGAACAACGCCTTCCTATGGCCAATCTGGGCGATGCTCCCATCAAGATTCGCAGAGGACAAGTTCTGGCTACCATTACCCCACTGCGAACAATAACTGACGTCGAAACGTTCTTGACCGATCATTCGATGACGATCTCCCTGGCAGACTTACTGGGCGATGAAAGGCTCCCCGACGAAGAGGCGGGCGATCACCTAGACGGATACCCGTTTCATTTACCTACCCCCGACGAGGCTATGCCATCAAGAACGAATGTGGACACCAGCTCCGCCGACATCTCTTCCCACTAGGGACCGACCTACAGCGCGCAAGTACAGCGGATCACTCATCGCTACCAATATCTATTCCGCGCTGGCCTTGGTAAATTCAATGATGGTATCCGCATGCCCATTCCGTTCAAGCCAGATATCGACATATCGGACCTCAACCAACGACCTTATCCCCTATCAAGACGCGACCGCGAAGCTATGGATAGTATTGTCGATCCCCTCCGGGAACTTGGCGTCGTGGAAGACGTGCCTCTAGGCGAGCCGTGTCCCGCGGCAGCACCGGCATTTATCGTTTGGCGTAACGATAAGCCACGACTGGTCGTCGACCTGCGAAGGGTCAATACCAAAATGCTCCAAGATGCGTACCCGTTGCCAAGACAAGACGATATCCTCGAATCCCTGCAAGGCAGCAGCGTGTTCACGGTCCTGGACCTGACAAAGGGATTTTTCCAACAGCCCATTGCTGACGAGGATCGCTAGAAACAAGCCTTCGTGACTCCCCATCGAGGACACGAAAGACTTACGGTGAGCACCATAGGACTGATGACCAGCCCTGCCTTCTTCCAGCACCGCATGGAGTCCATCGTCCGCAAATATCTATGGAAGTTTGTCTTAGTATATATCGACGATATTATTATTTTCTCCAAGACAAAAGAGGAGCACCTTGAGCACCTGGACCTAATCCTGGACGTGCTTGCACGATCTGGCTGTACCATGTCCCTTGCTAAATGTCACTTCGCGCAACCGGGGCTGGAAGCCCTGGGCCATTTTGTATCCCGCCTCGGTCTGAGTACTACAGCGGAAAAAACGGAAGCTATCCGTGCCCTGGATATGCCCCGTACGCTCAAAGAATTGGAACACGGCTTGGGCATCATGGGATACTATCGCAAATTCGTCGAACACTACGCGTTCCTTAGTGAACCGTTAGTTAAACTCAAGGCCTTGGGGTTCCGCAAGGCACCAGCCAAGAATCCCCAGCGCGACAACTGGGCTGCTAAAACAAACCTACCCCCGCGAGAAGAGGTACGCGCCGACGTCCCTGACAAGGCGAAAGAAGTGCAACGCGTCGCTCTGGAGAACCAACGCCGCCGTGAGCTGTGGGACAAAGCGAAACAAGCGTGGGAAACGTTGAAGGCTAAGCTGGTCGAAGCCGTGGACCTGGCCTTCCCAGACTTCTCTAAGCCATTCGAGCTTCACGTCGACGGAAGCAAGGAACGAGGCTTCGGCGCTGCTTTGCATCAAGCCCAATCCGACGGATCGCTTCGCCCAATTCTTTTCCTGTCTAAGACCCTGACAGACGCGGAACGTAACTATTGGGCCACGGAACTCGAGACGGCCGCTCTCGTGTGGGCCTTGGGCAAGCTTTCCCACTATCTCGATCACAGCCAGATTAAAGTGGTCACAGACCACACCGCCATTCGGGACACATTCCAGAGCGCCGGGTCTGGCAAGCCCAAGGGCAAGTATAGGCTCGTCAACTGGCGTCTCTTCCTCGACAAATACAAGCACAATATTCAGATCGAATATAGGCAAGGCAGGAAGCACGTCAACGCGGACGCCTTATCACGCATGCGAGTCTCCGAACCATCTCCAATACCGGATTCCTCTGTTCCGGCAACGCCCCTTCGAGCCAAGACTTTCATCGTCGCGTCTAATCTGGTCGAACCTCTCACAAGAATATACGTTACGACCCGTCGTATCACTCGTCAAAGGGCTGCGACGCCAGATACCGTTGGGGAGGAACCGCTACCGCATACGCCTGCGAATGAACCGCCGAGGGAATCACTATCCGATGCGTCTGTGCGTGAACCGCCCATCCCACCAGTGGCGACCGAGACGATGGAAACGGTCGACGGGCAACTGGCTCAATCGCTTCATCTGTCAGACGAATTTATGACACAAATTACACAAGCCCTGATAACGGACCCTACCTTTCGTAAGGTATACCGCCGCCTGCAAGATGACTCGGAGGACCAGCCAATCTCCCTCTCCTTCTCGCTCGATCGGCAGACCGGCTTGATGTATTACCACGGCGATGGCACAACCAGGCTGTGTCTACCTAAACAGCTCGTTCCGACCGTATTCCGCATGAGCCACGATAACCGAGCTCATTTGGGCGTCTCCAAGACCTTCCAATTCCTCCGACAGGCACTCTTCTTCCACAACATGCGACGGTTGCTCGCGGCATATATTGCTCAATGTCCCGAATGCCAGAAGGCGTACCCGCGACGTGGTCGGCCATATGGCAACCTGCAACCAGTTTTGACGCCCAAGTTGCCGCTGTCAACCTTGTGTCTCGACTTTATGGTCGGCATGCTACTATCGGAAGAGGGACATGATTCCATTCTCCTCATCACCGATAAATTCTCCAAGTTCATGCGTGCTATTGTGGGGCACTCTGCATGGGACGGCGCAAAATGGGCCCAGCAATACCAACGATTGGTATACGCCGATTGGGGACTGCCTGACGTGTTCGTCCACGACGTCGACCCCAAACTCGTCTCTTACCTTTGGCAGTCACTTTGCAAAGCTTCGGGTATCCAAGTCCGCACTAGCGCTTCTTATCATCAACAAGCAAACGGCCAAGCCGAACGTTCAATTCAGATCGTCCTACACGCACTGCGAGCCTTGCTGGGAGCACGTTATAACCAGAACTCATGGGAAACGTACTTGCCCCACGTCCTTCACTCATACAACTCCTCCCAACACAGTTCTACCGACGCAACGCCATATAAACTTCTCTACGGTCGCGCCGCCAAGACCTTGCTGACACCTGCACACCTCGACGACCTAGACGAGCGTGCGACGACGATGATACAATATCGACAACAAGCTTGGGACGAAATACAGCTCGCTAACGCTAGAATGAAGATACCATACGACGAGAAGCATGCCCCACCACCTGTCATCGACGTGGGAGACCTGGTATACCTCAAGCTAGCAAAGAAGCACGAAAATGGATACCATCTGAACAATCAAACCAAGCTATCGCACCGACGAGTGGGACCTTTCCCCGTCGTCCGAAAAATCAGCAACCTGCGGTACCAGCTGGACTTCCCGCCACACTTTCGCTGGAAACCCGAAGTTTCTATCGAGCACCTCGAGCCGATGTCTCGTGAAACTCGTCAAGCTCTGCCACCAGGTCCCCTTTACATCGATAACCAAGACAAGTACATCATCGATCAGATCCTGGGTAAACGCAAACGCGGTAGCGAGATACAATATAAAGTTACGTGGTTGGGATACTCGGGAGCGACCTGGGAACCAGAGCATATCCTGCGCGAAGACGTGCCTAAACTTGTGGAAGCTTTCGAAAAAGATGCGACAATGGTCGATGTATCGACGTCACCCCGTATGTAATACGCTCCAGTATGCATGGGGGGATTGAGGCAAAGCGTCTGTGGCGCCCCTCCGCCTGGCCTCGTCGCACACCTACGGGTTGAGGTCAGGGTTTTTATTATTTTTCTCCTAGCATTGCATCCTCAAGCGCAGCACATTCACGCAAGACACCCAACACACCGCCATCATTACAGTAAGACTCACGCCTCGCGTGAACGGTCCGCACGCTTGGCAGCCAGCCGTCAAAGTTTTCACTGGCCTGCAATCCACTGCCCTGTGATTCACTGGGCTGCTCACCGACCTGCATTCACTGGCCAACGCGTTGACCGCCCACCTTCCTTCCCCTTCCATTTCGCTCCGTGCCTCCTTCTCTCTTCTCTCTCCCTCAACGCGTACTGTTGACACGTTGCATCAACCCCTCACATTCAAATCAACTCATCTATACACGTTCATCACGAATTCTCTGTCCGATCAATATGGGCAATCCCCGACGTCGACGGAACAGAAAGCGACGTGCTCTCGCCGCTGCAACCGCGATGGAGGCACAGACGCAAGTCCCCAACACCTCACAGCCCAACATCGCAGACAGCAAAGACAAGAAGAAAGGAACGCAGAACGCGCCTCTGGCAGCCAATGCTGGTGACCATGACGATGGTCAGGTCCAAGATAGACAAGATCCTGCCATACCCCGCGACGACAACGACGCTCCAATCCCTGAGGGACACTCTGCCACTGGCAGTGACCCAGTACCAGCTCCCGCGGAAAATCAGACCGACACAACGGACGCCGCCCCAAACGCGCCGGACGCGAATCTGCAGGAGACCCTGGATGAATCCGATCCACATGTGTCCGAATGGGACCAAGAGCTTGATCGGCTTCAGGGCAGCTGGCAAGATTGCCTCATCCTCCAACAAGAGCGACCGCTCCCAGGTTACGCCACAGATACTCTTCGCCGCCTTGGTTCTGGCCGCACTGCAGGACTGGTTACCCAAGTCCAGTGCACGTATGGTCCCTATAAGTTCCCTACCATATCCGTGCGAATGCAGATCCGCGATGGCAGACACAACAACGTTATCATGTCTGCCACGTACTCCCTTGATCACCTGCACGAGATAATTGCGGTCAATCGTGTCCTCTCCACCGCTCTCTCTACCCAAGTAGGCCTCTTTCCTGACACGGAACCCAACCTCGCGGGACTCAGAGATGACTACAAGGGCGACGACTACGAACAGGACCTTCAGGAATTCGCCGCTGCAAGAGGCGTTGATGTGGCCGACCTGACACTCGCTGAACAAATCCCAGCCTTCTGTGATGAAGCCATTCGCCTCGACCTTTCCGCAAATACAGAGGATGTCATACTTAGCCCAGGAAAGGCTTTTTTCCAGAACCTACAGCTACACCAGGATAACCTGAGAATCATCGGAGAAGGCGTCTGGAACACCTTTCGAGAGGTTGGTCAAGTTCAAGCTCTATCCATTCTCATTCCCATTCGCAAGAACAAGCCTCCACACCTTGCAGGCGTGCCCCTAGCCTTCTGGACAGGTGCCCAGATCCCCCTCTCCGCTATACATCCCTTCCAGCACGTTCTTCAGCGCACACGCAACGGATACACGGACCTTACGTACGACAATTGTGTCATGGATAACTGGCCCGTCCGTCCATCTCCCCTCCGTCCCGTCTACCTTTTCCGCAATCTTGAGCACCTTACGGTAGCCAATATCCAAGGTTGCGTCGAAGACGTGGACTTTCAGGACTTCCAGGCGGATAAACTGTGGAATATCCGTTTGCGAGTCATTGCTATTCCGGACGCTTCGACCACTTGGCTCCCATCAGCACAAGACGTGGACCTTTATGGCATGGTGGCAGACCGTACGGTTCGAGCACACTTCTTCATCTTGAATATGGACGGTGTTGCCGATCTGCTTCCCGCAGTTGGCCAGGAAGTCGCCTTCTATCCACATTCAGCGATCGCACACCGCATTCCCCGTGCCACACAGTTGGGAGCCACGCAAATCATACGCATTGGCGACGCCATGTTCCTCCGAATGCGTGACGCCGAAGACAAGGGACGCAATGTGCATGATAGCATAGCCCAACAGTTGGCTGCTGCCCAGGCAAAAGAGAACCCCAATGACGCCGTCATCGACCGCCTCACAGCTCGGCTGGAAACAGCAGAAGAAAACGCCATGACCCGCGCAGCGACCCGGTACCTCTTCCATCTCATGCCCCAACAGGCAGACGTCGCGGACGAAGACGAGGAACTCGCTCAACGTTATGACGCAGCCCTCGCAGCATGGGGAGAGCTTCGCCGCACGCCAGACGAAGATGACATCGACTGGCTCCAGCGGATCAGATTGTGGGTTCGCCGCCGCGGACTGGTCATGCCCGCTCAATTGCGTACCGACCTGAGCGACCCGTTCAAAGGCGTTCGCCTTCCGCTGCCCCCAGGCACGCCGGCAAACGTGGCCATGTTCTACGTCCGTACACCAAACCAGCCCAACTGGATTCCAGGCATGGTGCCGCCACCCGCTCGGTACCTGTTCCCGACTGTCTCCCCTGCTGTCCCGGTCCGGCAGTTCCTCGCACAAGCCTTTCAGGATATACCTTCAGGACAAACCTTTGTGGCTAAGATGCGTTTCTCCCCGTCTGATGCAACCGCGAAACTGGAGGCCGCTGCAATCACCGCCATGAACGAACTCCAAAAAGACACACCTGCAGCACACTGGTGGAAGTGGATCACCAACTTTCATCAGTTCGACCCTGCACATAATCGGAACTTGCTCCAAGCCTTCCCTGTTTTACAGGAAAGACTGGATGCCGGCACATACCAGGGAGAACAAGCTGCCGCCATTGCTGCTTTGGCACATACTAAAGCCGGACGAGTTTTCATTCTGGGATGCCCAGGCGCAGGCAAGTCTACCCTCGCGATACTTGTTTGCGTCGCCGTCATGGCCTCCACTCCCGGCACCGGAACTTGGACGGTAGTTCAGGCTCAGATGGTGGAATGCTCGACTGACGAGCTGAATGCGCAACTTGATGCCATGGAACAAGATATCAATGAAGGAGTCTGGAGCGGTACCGCCCAAGCCCAACGCGCCAGGGATATTCAATCTCATCGCGACGCGAGACGCCAGGCCCGCGAGGAACAAGACCGCAAGCGCAAGGACCAACAGGACGTCGTCCACAACGACGAAGACGAATGGCAGGATGGCGCCCCTGCCTGTGATGGGGAACCATCTACCGACGCTTGGGGTGTGTCGACCAACAACCAGGATCACGCTCCTGCCTGTGATGGTGAACCATCTGCCGACGCTTGGGGTGTGTCGACCGACAACCAGGATCACGCTCCTGCCTGTGCTGGTGAACCATCTGCCAACGCTTGGGGTGTGTCGACCGACGACCAGGATCACGCTCCTGCCGGTGATGGTGAA
>JALHBU010000326.1:0-23716 GCA_024340005.1 Tolypocladium tropicale | reverse complement strand
GGGGGGGGGTGGGGGGGGCTTCACCCGACGTGTCGGCGCTGCCACGTCGGCTCCCCGACCTCGGTAGCGGATAGGGTACTCCGTAGCTAGGTAACTACCTAGGTAGAGCACCACCACAGGTCCCCCCCTGTACGTGCGTGTACGAGTAGGGCGCTGGCGTGTCTGTCTCGGGCTCCCCGCCCGCTTCAGCATGGTGCCGGCCGCCGCCAGTGGGACGCCAACTCGAACGGGACAGCGCAGAGAGCATGAAGGCCAAAGAGCCCGTCGAGGCTTGGGGGGAAGTTGGGGGCCATCTCCATCCATGGCATAGGTACGAGTAGGAGCACGCATGGATCCCTGCAGCGATCGATGGGCGGCCCGCCGCACCGTCGTCCCAGCGCTGGCGCGGCAGACGGAAGACCCGCTAAGGCACCCTCTTCCCCCCTCCCCCCGGTCGTCGGCTCCGGGCCCGAGCGTCTGGAGATCACGGCAGAACACTGGGCTCCTCAAGGTCAGAGACTCGCAAAGGCGCGGCGCGGGAACCGGTGTGCCGGGCTCGGAGGGCTCGATCCCGTAACCGGCAGTTGTGCGCGTGGGTTGAGACGCAGGGTCTGTGTCCCATGGCCGCGCTCGCCTGGGGGCCTGGCCTCGGTGTCTGTCTGAGCCTCCGCTGTCTTGGCCGTGACGCGAGCAGCACGGGCCCCAGCACGCCGCTGTCACGCTGTAGACGTCCAATCCAGTCGGCCGCTCAGGTTCCGGTGTGCAACCTCGCGCGCAATGGGGGCTTTAATATAAGCCGGCCACACAGGCCAGGACCCCTACACGTTGCACTGCTCTTACTAAGGCTGGCCCAGGAAGGTAATGGGGTCTTGGCCTCTTCTCTCCCCAGGCGCACGCTAGTCGGCCAGGTGTGCGCGATAGATCGACTGCGCACTGCGCCAGGCCAACTCTAACGAGTTCTCTTCCATGCACGCCCTGTCGGAGCAGCGGCACGACACCGACTCGTCCGCGCCGGCTCACAGTCTTCCCAACCGGGACCAAGCTGCATGGGGCCTGCAGACGTGGCGGCCTCGACGGCGCACGACGAACCCCTTGGACGCGTCTGTTCTCCGCCTGTCACTTTTCCTTGCTTGCTTTTGCCTCGCTCTTGTCCAACGGCGCGAGGCTGTGGCAATCTGCGCTGCTCGTTACTGGCAACTCCCGAGACAGCCGCCTCAGTCAGCCCAGACTGCCATGGGTCCTCTGGCTTGACTGACCCTGGGGCGTTCCAGTCAACCTTTGACAACCCACGCCATCCCAACCCACGACACCCGTGTTGACCCGGTCCTCGGCCCCGGTGCCATCGTCCTTTTCCGGCCTTCTGGGTCCAGAGCCCAACGAGACGGCCAATTTGGACGAGACGAACCCTTCCCTGCTTGGTCCCTAGTTGAGAGTCGGGACCGGCTTCGCGTTGGCCTGGAACGACGCCATCCTTCATCCGCCAACTCGCTGCGAGACCTCCATTTCCACCGTCACACCCTTCGTCCCAGCTTGTCCGACATATAAGCCGCCATGTGATGCCAGAGGCCCCGCGTTCCCGGGTGAAACCTGCTTACCTTTGACTATCTGTTCGCCCGCCTCGTAGTTGCAAACACGTCCCTCTTCAACACCATGTCCAAGGGAGCCGAGACTGTCGCGACGCCTTTGGACCCCGCTGTCGAGGACCGCGGGGCCGAGAGGCGGCGCAAAAGGACCTTGGGCAACGTCCGGCTCATGCACCACGATACCAAGGCCCTCATCTTGGTCCCTACGCCGACGTCCGACCCCAACGATCCCTTGAACTGGTACGCGCCCTTGCGCGCCAAGCCCCTTGTCGGGCATGCCGCACATGTGTGAATCGAGATGCTGACGAGGCCCATCTAGGCCGAAATGGCAAAAGTACTACATCGCCACGGTGCTGTGCACGGCCATGGCCATGTGCAACTTCCTCGCCGCAGGCCCAACCATCGCCATAGTGCAGACGGCCGTGGATTTCTTCCCCAGATCTGTGGCCGACAACACTGTCGTGAGCTTTGCCATCCCCAAGGTCGCCTACTTTTTCACCACCACAGCCCTGCTCCAGGGCACGGGTAATCTTGTCTGGGTCCCCCTGGCGAACAAATGGGGCCGCCGGCCCGTCTACGTCGCCAGCTACTTGATTTACTTTGCCACGTCGGTGTGGCTCATCTTCGACAAGAAGTATGCCGGGTTCCTGGCGGCTCGCATCGTCATGGGCTTCGCCGCCGGAGCCGCCGAGAGCATTGCCCCTATTTCCATCGCGGATGTCTTCTTCCTTCACGAGAGGGGGACCATCATGTCCGCCTACACGTGCTTCCTCTCCGTCGGTGTCGCCGCCGGCCTCATCATCTCGGGTCTTATTACCATCAACCACGACTGGAGAACCATATACGAGGTGGGCGCGGCCTTGGTGGGCGTCGTCCTACTGCTCATCATGTTCACCTTCCCCGAGACCGCCTATCCGCGCGATGAGCGCACCGAGGAGGGGCCTCGTGCGTCAACCGAAGAGCTTGGTTATCCCGGCTCGTCCAAGTCTGACGTTGAGCGGGCTACGAAGCCGGCGGCTAAGAGGCAGAGTTACATCCAGAATATCGGCATATTCAGCAGGAGGCTGACGGAAGAGAATGTGCTCAAGATGATGGTTAGACCCTTCGGCCTGATCCTTCTTCCGCCCGTTCTGTGGGCTGCACTCGTCCAAGCCGCAACCATTGGGTTCCTGGTGGCCGTGACGTCCAACGTTGATCCCGCATTTGCGCAAGCTTATCACTTTCAGCCATACCAGACCGGGCTATGCTTCTTTGCGGCCGTCATCGGTTCGCTGCTTGGCCTCCCCGCTGGAGGTCACCTGGGAGACAAGGTTGCGGAATACTTGACCAAGAGAAATGGCGGCATCCGCGAGCCTGAGATGCGGCTTCCAGCTATTACTCTTTCTTGCATCTCTTCTCCGTTGGCGTTGGTTCTCTTTGGCGTCGGCATCCAGCACAGACTTCATTGGATATGCCCAACTATCGGGCTTGGCCTGCGTAAGTTTCTAGGGGACCCGACTGGGAGTCGGATATGCTAATGGGGACTATCAGTAAACTTTTCCATTGCACAAGCGACCAACATATGCCTGGTATATGTTATCGACGCATATCGACCTGTTGCCGGCGAGATCACCTTAACAGTAGTCGGTTTCAAATGTATGAGATCCCCTATCCCCTTTGCCCTCCCCCGCCCGGCGCTTCTTCACGAGGCTTACATAGGAAACAGCTCTTTTTGGCTTCTTGCTGTCGTTTTACACTAACCCATGGATCAACGAAATCGGTTATCAGAATGCATATGGGGCCATGGCTGGGATATCAGCCGGGGTACTCATTCTCTGGATACCGCTTTACTTTTGGGGCAAGAAGATCCGGCATAGCACTTGGAAATGGTCCGTAGTGTCTTTTGTTCACTGGAGCAATGACCGAGAGGTCGGAGAATAGACTCTTCCGCTCTTGTTCTTGGGAATGTGGGAGCTACGAGTAGTATTGCAGGCGAGTTTGTCGTCTCTGGAGGCTAGTCACGCGGGCTGCAGCCCCTACAGTGATGCAAGAATAACAGTAGTTTGCGCAAAGAGATCAAAAAGAAACGTGCATGTGCATGCACGTGGTCGCTATTCCGTGATCGGCACCAATCAGAGCAACATTGTCGCTCGAGTCGTCGGACGCCTCCTTGGCGTGGCAAGCCTTGGGCTTGGCAAGACAACGGGAGAAGTTTCCAAAGAAGCTCGAGAAACTGCCATGGTGGCTGGGAATGACTGAAAATGCGGAATAAACCCCCAGATGGACGAAAGAAGTTGGCTACATGTCCAAGAACAAATGCCAAGAAGCCGTCTCCGTGGACAATGAATGAGCTTGAGCTCCTGCTAGAGTCCTATAATGCGAGGAAGCGGCTGATGTTACAAGTACCAAGACCGGTCGCCACCTGGTCTGCTGATGCTGGGGTCCAGTGACTAAGCCAAGTCTGCCTTTAATTAGCGCCACCACGGTCGATAAGCTCGATGCCTCGATAACGCCATGCGACTTGCATCCGGACCCCAGGGTCATCGCGTCTCTCCCATTCTCCTCCAACGCTCGAGCGACTTCGTCTGGCAGCAAGGCTTCCAGAAGACGGGCTCCGCCTTGTTGTCGCAGCTGGGCACGATCATGACGGGTCTTGCAGGGGCGGTAAGTGGCTGCGCCATGCTCCTGACCTTGCTCCGCTCTGGCAGGGCAAGTTTCAGAGGCAAACGGCTGATCCAAGCTCAGACCTGAGGCGCCAAAGGACCCTAAATCTAGAGTTCACGCCCACTCCTCAACCTTCTCTCTTCATCGCGCGACGACGCGACGATCAACAAGGCTGCGACTGCATTCTTCATCTGCCTGGAACACGACGAGAGCCCGTCAGCGAAATCGAGTGCTGATGTCCTAAAATGGCCAGTCCGTCAGGCCATACGAGGCCCATACCCAGCGGCGGCCTGAGTGCCGCAGATGACTCCGTGGCATCAGAATCTACAAGCTCATATACTAGCCGAAGCTCCCTACAGTCCAACCTGGCACTCTGCCCATGGCGGACCACGGAGTTTCACGACCAAGAGTGCTCGCGCTACTTCGACTGCCCGTCCCACATTCTCGAAAGGGGGTCATCGACAGATGGTGTTCAGGAACCAATGACTGCAGGAGCGAGTCCAAGTACGGCACCCGAGGCTCGACACATCAGCGAAGAGGAGACATCGCTTGCCAACGAAGATGCTTCAGGAGATCCCACCGACAGCGCCGATGCACCCAATACGCAGCGATTGCATACCGACGAGTCCCAGCAAGCCAGGGAACAGAGCGAGTCGGTTGTTTCGTCAGCACCCGTCTCAGCATCTCCTAGGGCTGGCATGCCATCGGGGGCTGAGCATTACGAGCCGATAACTCTACCTATTCGCACATCCTCAATCGTGCCAAGACACAACAGTACGACGTCGCAGAATGGCCCAGCCAGCCCGCACTTCCAAGACACAACATCTCCCTCACGCGATGTGCCACGAGCTGTGGAGACAGATAGGGCAGCTTACGACCATTTTGACTTAGGCGGAACTGCCGGCTCATCAGCGGATCACGCAACCGAAAGTCCGGGGGAGTCGATATCGTACGAGAGCGGCCGCCGCTCGGTTGCGAGAAGGGACCAGACGTTGGAGTCGGGCGACACATCCCAACCGCAACAACCGAGCGACGATGGCGGCTCTCTGGAGTTTGCGCTTCCTAGGTGGCAGCCTGATGCAGAGGTCACGTACTGCCCCATCTGTCATACGCAATTCAGCATCTTCGTGCGCAAGCATCACTGCAGGTTCGTCACGCTAGCGATCTCAAGGACGGATGGCCACCTCAGCTAACACGGAGTAGAAAATGCGGACGAGTGGTCTGCAACTCGTGCTCACCGCATCGAATCATAATACCCCATCAATACATTGTGCGGCCACCAGGATCCGACATTCCCCTGCCTCAGAGCCTGCTCCTCGACGCCGTGGGAGCAGGCTACTTTGATGTCAATGGGCCATCCGGTGGTGAAAGGGTACGCCTTTGCAACCCTTGCGTGCCAGACCCAAATACGGCCCCTCCGCAAAGCCCAAGCTCTCCAACAGTCGCATCGTCTCGGCCTTCGCATCACAGATCACGGAACAGCATCGGCAGCGTGTATGGCGTTGCGGCCTCTGCCAACAGGTACACGGCTGTTTCCACCGCTGGCCGTAGCGGCAGTGCGTATCAGCATTATTCTCCCAGAACGAGAAGCATCACTATGGTGAGTGTGCTCCTACAATCCCACGGCTGCTCAAAAGCTAAACCTCCCTTTCAGGGTCCCCAAGCACAAGGGCCCCATGGGAACACGGCTTCTCAGCGCCGCGTCAGCACCACATACCATTCCCCTCTCGATCAGTTCTTAGGCGTAGGGTCATCCAGCGCATCTTCATCCTCCCGACGTCATCGCCACAGTTCGTACGGGGACCACGCGTCATCATCGAGACACCGGGCTTTACCGCCTCCTCCCCAGATTGCCGAGGAGGATGAGTGCCCGATCTGTCATCGAGAATTACCGCCGCGACAGCTTCCAGATTTTGAGGTCCACCGGGAGGCGCACATCACCGCGTGCATTCAGTCGCATAGCACATATGGCAGCCCGCGAACCGGGGACGGGGATGTGGCGGCAGTTCCGCCAGCCCCACGACGGACGGGCATGTACACGTACGCAGCAACGGAGAAGGACTGCATCGATGATGCCGAGTGCACGATATGCCTTGAAGAATTCACGGTCAGCGTGCCCATGGCACGGCTGGAGTGTCTTTGCCGCTTCCACCGGTCCTGCATTTCTGCATGGTTTGTCAACCATCCGGGACGCTGCCCTGTCCATCAGCATGACGGGTTTGGATTCTAGCGTTTGCAGCCGACATGGCAATCGTTTTTTGTCCAACATTTTGAACTTATGCAGGGAGTCTGGGAATACTACTTAGCAGGCATTGGACTTATATTTTTTCTTCTTCGGGCGTCACTTGATGTTTGATTGTCGCGTTTTCAAAGCATTTGATGGCAACAGCGGCGTTGAGGGCGTGGTCTGAGCAAACGGCACAGGGCTGACACTCGACGGGGCGAGCCAAGGCTGATGCCAGACATTCCTGTTCTTGATAATAGAGGCTATGGAGCTTACATTGTATCATGGGACGAAGCAAATTCTCCTCTATCATGGGACGAAGCAGATTCTCCTTCGTTGAGGGACGCACAAACCTCTTTGATCATTTATGACGTGACCAGGCGAAAGGGTCGTTCGGCCCTCGGAGCGAAGCTGTGCTGCTCGGCAATGATGGGTGGGTCAGGTCCCAGAGGCCGGTTGCGGCTCACGATGCCTCACTGGCGACTGACAGATGGACAAAGGGGCCCAGAAATGCACATGAGGATCTGCAGATGTCGTCGCAAGTGGCGCGAAAGAGATCGAGCTGAAACAATCGCATCCAGAGAACCCGAAGAACGCATGAAGCCCCCGCGTTGGAGGGTACCTTACTCGTACGAATACTCTGTCGCGGGATGGATCCATGTCTCTGACCAGGGCCATCCGCCGTGATCTGTACGAGTACGACAGCCCTCGCTCTGCAGCACGCTGATAGCGGTCGTCCCTCCCATGCCAGCGAAGCTCATGTGGAATTAAAGCACTCCTGCTTGATCTTCTGCGCCCGCTCATAGTAATAGTAACGCGCAAAAGGAGCGATTCGTGGGCCGTGGTTCTCCCCTGGCCGACGCTTTCGGAAATGGCGCGCAGCGAGCGACGTGTGAGGCTTTGCGGCAACAGGCCGAATGTCCACGAGTGTCCACGAGTAGAAACCAGCCGTCTGGTTCCGTTGCGGGCGATCGATGGAGACGCGAGCCCAGCATTGGCAATCTGCAGCTCGGTTGCACGGCGGCGGGTCCAACAGGGCGGCTAGCTCAGGCCAGGGTAAGGCAGCTAACTCCACTGCAGCTCGACGCGATGCGCCCGCTGTGATGTGACGAATGATGCCGTGCCGAGCTGCCTCCCCGCCTCGGGAGGCCGCCCCCTTGGGCGCAGCCCAAACCGGAATATGGAGGATGCTGCCGGTCGGGAGCTGCGAGATGGAGCTTAATAGCACCCAGACCCAGACCAGGTTGCTTGAGCCCCTGCCGGGTGGCCGCAGCAGCCGTGGACAAAGTCTCATGGCCGAGGGGAGCCAACCAGGCGACCTGCCTTGCGCTGCCAATGCAAAGGGGCCCCGCAACCCTGTTGCGTCGTCGTCGTCATTCAGCAGTACAGGGCTACTCGCAGGTATCCCCAGCACCGCAGCAGCAGCTCCTCAGTGGACGAGTGGGCAGTTGGATGGACGGATGGAGCTGAATCATCCACTGGGCCGGTGGGTACTCTGGACGCGCCACACCACCCGATCGCTCCACTGCTTCCATCACACTTCTGGTCAATACCTTGGGTAGCTCCTGTTCTCGCCCTCGTTCTGCCCTCACTCTGTCCTCGCCTTGCGATGCAGCCGCGCTACCTGCAAGCTCTTTCTGCTTTGTTTCTTGCTGGGCGGCGCGTCTGCTCGACCCGTCGCGTCCTCTAACCTGCAACCCATCAGCAGACACACATCCTCGCCCAAGCGTCCTCGGCACCGACTCGACAGTCGCCCCTCCCGCCGCCGTCCTCGTTCCCGCCGGCTTCAGTCGAGCTAACAGCTGTTAGTGGCCACCCCCAGCCACCGCTGTCTCGCGAGCTACGTCAACCACTTTCATTGCCTTATCTCGCCTTGCCGCCATCAGTATCCGTTCGGCCGTCCCTCAGCCCACTATTCTCCAATTGCTACTCAACGCCTGTGGCCGTTGCGACGCACCTCCGAGCCTCGAACCCGCCAGCCGTTGACACCCGTGTGAGCGACGCACCGTCGTACGGTCTCTGCCCAGCCAGAGCTGGAGCTCTGAGAGCTTCCTGCGTCGCCGACCCTCGCCAATTGGCACCCGAGACGGAGCGCGAACCCACCGGCGTATCGCCATTACGGGCGACATGTCTACTGCCAAGGAGGCGCACGAGCTCAAGGCCCAGGGGGTCATTGAGGCCGCCGAGAACCCTGAGACCGAGGTAACGGCCGACGATGCCCAGAGGGAGATGGTCGAGCAGTCCAAGAACGCCGGTATCCCCGCCTTCTCGTTTGATCCAGATGCCACCCCGGAACAGAAGCGATCCCAGGCTCGAGATGTATGTATTTCCGGCACCCTTTCGCTGAGAGAGGAAACAGTCGCTAAATCAAGACTCCAACGCAGGCCATTCCTCCGGAGCTCCAACGCAGCAGGCGCAAGAAAGGCGCCGCAATCATCACCGACCAAGACGATGGCACCGGGCCAGTCGAGGATTTGCCCGAACCGAGCAAGGCGGGCGTGCTCGACATAACCACGGACGCGGACGGCCAACATCCGGCCGACGGCACAGCTGCAGGGGGCAAAGAAGCTGCCTTCTCCCGTACCGGCTGGGCGCCCAAGATTGGGTGGCCTGGTGTAGGCGCACTCGAAGGCGAGAGCTTGTTAGACCACGCCACCTGGGTCGAGGGGAAGCTTCCGGATTCGCTCTACGGAGGTACGTGTCGCGATTGTAGAGTCCTGCACAATCCGCATCTGACAGTTGTGTCTAGATTGGTATCACAATGTTGGCCTGGTCATCTTTAGCTGCATTTCCTCGTGGCTGATCGCAGTTCTTGGCGGCGGCATCGGTTGGGTCATAATCATCATGGCTTTCTGCGCGACATATTACAGGACCTCCCTGCGACGCGTGAGACGCAACTTCCGCGACGATATCACTCGAGAATTGGCTCTCAAGAAGATCGACACCGACCACGAGTCATTGGAGTGGATGAACTCCTTCATGCTCAAGTTTTGGCCCATCTATCAGCCTGTTCTGGCTCAGACCATCATCAACTCTGTTGATCAGGTTCTCAGCTCCGCAACGCCGGCCTTTCTCGACAGCTTGAAGCTCAAGACATTCACTCTCGGTTCCAAGCCCCCACGAATGGAGCATGTCAAGACCTATCCCAAGTCGGACGACGACATCGTCATGATGGATTGGAAATTTAGCTTCACACCAAACGACACGGCTGATATGACTTCCCGCCAGATCAAGAGCAAGATCAACCCCAAGGTTGTCTTGGAAATCCGTATTGGCAAGGCCATGATCAGCAAGGGGCTCGATGTCATTGTCGAGGACATGGCCTTCTCAGGCATCATGCGACTCAAGATCAAGCTGCAGATTCCATTCCCTCACGTTGAGAGGGTCGAGATGTGTTTCCTGGAACGGCCGACGATCGACTATGTCTGCAAACCGCTTGGCGGCGATAACTTTGGCTTTGACATCAACTTCATTCCGGGGCTCGAATCATTCATCCTGGAACAAATTCACGGTAACCTAGCGCCAATGATGTACGCCCCCAACGTCTTCCCCATCGAAGTTGCCAAGATGCTCGCCGGCACTCCCGTCGACCAAGCCGTTGGTGTGCTCGCCTTGACCCTCCACGGAGCGCAGGGTCTGAAGAACACGGACAACTTTGCTGGAACCGTCGATCCGTATGCGTCCATCAGCTTCAGCCGACGCCAAGAACTTGCCAGGACCAAGACCATTGATGACAATTCCAACCCGAGATGGAACGAAACGCACTACCTCATCGTCACGTCGTTCAATGACACGGTGGACATCCAGGTCTTCGACAAGAATGAATTCCGAAACGACAAGGAACTTGGCGTGGCGTCTTTCCGCCTTGAAGACCTTGAAGAGCTCAACGTCCATGAGAACGAGCGCCTCGAGGTCTTTGCCGACGGCAAGGCTCGCGGTGTAGTGTCGTGCGATCTCCGCTTCTTCCCGGTTCTCGAGGACACGAAGACACCGGATGGAAAAGTGGAACCCGCACCGCCGTCGAACCAAGGTATTCTGCGATTCACCGTGGAGCAGGCCAAAGATCTGGATGGCACGAAGAGCCTGGTCGGCCAACTCAATCCGTACGCGGTCATGTTCCTCAACGGCAAGACAGTGCACCAGACGAAGAAGCTCAAGCGGACGAACAACCCCATCTGGGACAACGGGTCAAAGGAAATACTCATCACCGACCGCAAAAAGGCCAAGCTTGGCGTCACCATCAAGGACGATCGCGAACTCACCGGGGACCAGGTCCTGGGCAAGTATCAGATCAAGCTCGATGAGATGCTGGACTGCATGGAGCAGGGTAAGGAATGGTATCAGTTGTCCGGGGCACATACCGGTCGTGTCAAGATGATGGCGCAGTGGAGGCCTGTCGCCATCTCTGGCGTGGCTGGGACTGGGGGCTACATTACCCCCATTGGCGTCATGCGCTTCCACTTCAAGAAGGCGACTGACCTGCGCAACTTTGAATCATTTGGCAAGTCGGACCCGTACGTCCGAGTGCTTCTGTCTGGGATCGACAAGGCTCGAACGGTCACGTTCAAGAATGACTTGAACCCGGAGTGGGACGAGGTACTATACGTCCCTATCCACTCCCCTCGGGACAGGCTTACTCTGGAGGTCATGGACGCCGAAACCATGGGCAAGGACCGTAGCCTTGGCCTGGTCGAGGTGTTTGCCGGCGATTATGTGCACCGGAGCGACAACGGCGAGTACCAGGTCAACGATAAAAAGCAGGTGCGACAAGAAGGGCTCCGAATGCACGGCAAGGGTATCGAGAAAGGAAGTCTGACGTATACCGCTTCGTTCTATCCTTGTCTCAACATTGCGGATCCCGAGGAGGAGGAGGAGGAGGAGGAGGAGGAAGTGGCAGGTGAGGAGAAGAAGGACGAGAAGGCCGGCGAAGTCAAGAAGAGCACCGACCTTTCCAGACCTTCCGTCGATCGTTCCGCACAGGCCGGTAAATTCAAATCCAGCTTGGACAAGAACGGCGAGTCTCAGCCGAGGAGCTCAACATCGACATCTGGGAGACCGTCCGTCGAGGGCCATGGCCCTCCAAAGATCCGCCTCAGCCCTGAAGAACTGCTCAAGTACGAGAGTGGATTGCTCATTTTCCGACTTTTGGAGGGCGAGATGCCCGAGGGCCACAGTCGCCTAGAGGTGTTTGTTGACGACATGGCCTACGCATCATACGTTTCATCGACTTCATCGACAAGATCGCACAAGTTCGACGAGATTGGCGACTGCGTCATCCGCGAACTGGACGTGTCTCGGCTGACGCTCAAGGTGCGGAAGAAGGGCGACGACAAAGACCACACCCTAGCGCAGCTGGCCGGCAATACCCTGGAAACCTTGAAGCAATGCTTGGTATGTATAATGAGGAGGCGTGTTTGTTGGTTCCGTGACTGACTGACTTGGATCTGCAGAACAACCCAACCACGCTCAAGCTCAAGGGCGAAGACGGCAAGGGCGGCTGGGTCAAGGTCAGCATGAAGTACATCCCCATCAAGATGCAGCTAGATCCCAGCGAAAGCATCAACAATATGGGCAAGCTCCGCGTAGACGTTTTGGATGCCACAGACCTGCCAGCGGCCGACAGAAACGGGAAGAGCGATCCGTACTGCAAGTTCGAGCTCAACGGCCAAGAGGTGTACAAGACCAAGGTGGTGAAGAAGACGCTCTCGCCGGCTTGGAACGAGTACTTCGAGGTCAACGTGCCGTCGCGGACGGCGGCCAACTTCGTTGTCAACGTCTACGACTACGACTTTGCCGACACTCCCGACTTCTTGGGAGCGGCCACCATCAACCTGGACTCGCTGGACCCCTTCAAGGCGTCTGAGTCACGGTATATCCTGGACGGCAAGTCCGGAACTATTCGGCTCCGGATGGTGTTCCGGCCAGACTACGTCACGCGGGCCATGCACGGCACGTCGACTTTCACGGGGACGTTTGGCGCACCTACCAAAGTGGTGACTGGCGTGGCCGGAGCCCCCATCAAGGGGGGTGCCGCCGTGGCCGGAGTGGTCGGACATGGCGTCGGTAGGGGAGCCTCATTTCTGCGGCGGGGCATCCTCGGCGGTAAGAAGGATGGCAAGGATGCCAACGGCGCTCTCCCTGACGGAGTGGACGGGCCCGTCGTGACGAGCAACGGCAACGAAGCTCCTGTGGGTGGGGTCCCGCAGCGGTCGGCGGGCGCTTCCGAGGCGGCCCCGGTTCCATCTATCGAGCAACCGGCTGCGCGCCCCAACGACTCCCCTGGCCACGGCCGAAGCAAGAGCATCGCAGCCTCGACACACAGCGCCACGCCTGGCGGCGGCCCGCTCGGCACGGCGACCTTTACGGTGGTTAGTGCCTCGGGCTATCCTGCGTCGACTGACCTCTATGTCATGGTCTCCCAGATGCTGCCAAGGGAGAAGGCCGTCGGCAAGACCAAGCACTACAAGTCGACGAGCTCAACGTGGAACTTTAACGAGACTTTCACGACAAGGTGCGCCTCGGACGCACAGTTCAAGATTGAGGTGAAAGGCGACCACTTCATGCGCAGTGACGGCCTGGGCGAGCACGTCTACTTTGTGGACGAGTCGGGAGTCGGCGCGGCCAAGGAGCTGACCGTCGGCGACGGCATAGTGACGCTCAAGAGCCACTTCCAGCCCGCGGAGTCGAACGGACCGGACTCGCCCAAGTCGCACCTGCGGCGCAGCTTCTTGAGCAAGCGAGAAGGGCCTCGTAACAGCAGGGAGTCGACGCCGAATCCCTAGATTGGAGCTGATCTCTTTTGGGCCGGATTGTAGCAGGCCTGGGGCAGTGGCAGAGATGAGCAGTGATGACGGGGCATCAGCACGCTTATTCGAAATTGGTTTGGATATTGCTATCACGGTCACGTTGGCTCCATCGGCATCTCCTCGACGCCCTCTGTCGTTGCCGTTTCCTTTTCTCGTGCCTATTTTATGTCTTTCTTCTTTCTCCTTTCTATGTCGTTATTCCTCGGCCTGGTGTGAAGGACTAGGCAAGCAGACTGGATGTAACATCGAAGGAAACCCGCGCGTGGAAGGCGGTGAACCAAAAAGGGTGTGGAGAAGGCCAGTCGTTTTGTTAGCTTTCGATATCCTAGTTGACTACCTAATTTCTCTCGACGTCACCTGGTGCTTGAGCTTTTTCAGTGATTGTTTTGTGTGAGGGACGTTTGTGTGGTTTGGCTTGGTGTTTGTGCCACTCAACACCTACTGTGGCCGTCAGGCGACAAGGCACCAATGACTTAGCTTGGGTGGGTCAGGCACAGCGCCAGAGGAGGAGGTACGTACCGATTCGTACGGCGACCTCTACCTATCTTACCTCATCAGCCTGCAGCCTCGAGCCAGAAGCTCTGCTACTGCTGGTGACGCGCCCGGAGCTGCCTTGACCTCTGCCAACGTCAACCCTCAACACCAGCAACCAGCAGCTCACCCGCAAGGACGTACACCCCCAACCGTCCATTGCGAATTGAGCACGCAGTCTATCTGCCGCACCGACTCATCGCGTATCACCTCCTCCGCTCCTGCCAATCACCGAGGCCGAAAAGGCAGGCTTCAGCGAGGCTTCTCCTCTGGCTTACGGAGCCTTTCGACGCAGCCCACATCACACACCCCCTCTCCTGGGCGAGATGGATACCCTCGTGGCAAGATACAGCCGGCCGGCGTACGAGCAGAATGAGTCCTTTGAGGATGAGGCGCAGGACCTGATGAACCCGGCGTCGAACCTCACGGGCCACTTTGCTATGCCCCCGATTGCCCAGGTCAGTACCCGACGAGACGCCGCTTCATGTAGACGGCCAGATAGACAGACAGACGGTTTGGCTGACATGATAATTCACTGTTAGCCCTCGTCCTGGCTCCGCGCCGCCACCGATGACCGCTCCAACCCCGACTGCCCCATCAAGATCGCCCACGGCACCACGACGCTGGCCTTCCGCTTCCAGGGCGGCATCATCGTCGCCACCGACTCGCGAGCCACGGCCGGCAACTGGATCGCCTCGCAGACGGTCAAGAAGGTCATCGAGATCAACAGCGTCCTGCTCGGCACCATGGCCGGTGGCGCCGCAGACTGCCAGTACTGGCTCGCGTGGCTGGGCATGCAGTGCCGCCTGCACGAGCTGCGTCACAAGCGCCGCATCAGCGTCGCCGCCGCCAGCAAGATCCTGGCCAACCTCGTCTACTCGTACAAGGGCATGGGCCTCAGCATGGGCACCATGTGCGCCGGCGTGACCAAGGAGGAGGGCCCGGCCCTCTACTACGTCGACAGCGACGGCACGCGCCTGGCCGGCAACCTCTTCTGCGTGGGCAGTGGCCAGACCTTCGCCTACGGCGTGCTCGACGCCGAGTACAGCTACGACCTGAGCGTCGAGGACGCGCTGGAGCTGGGCCGCCGCAGCATCCTGGCGGCCACGCACCGCGACGCCTACTCGGGTGGCTTCATCAACCTGTACCACGTCAAGGAGGAGGGCTGGGTCAAGCACGGCTTCAACGACACAAACCCCATCTTCTGGAAGACGAAGCTGGAGAAGGGCGAGTTTACCAACGTCACGAGCGAGCTGGACTAGGCCAGGAGGCGACGTGCGAGCTGGCGAGCATGTGATGGAAGAGGGTAGCCCGATGGAGGTGCTGTAGATGGCACAGGATCCGTGGCTAGAGATGCTGCGGCGTGTTGGTCAATGTAACTTGTACAACAAATAAAGGCATTTCTCTTGTTCCAAAGATCTCTTCAGACATGGCTTTTCAGACTGCCTGGGTGCGTGCATGCACCGGTTGCCCCCCGCGCGTGCCGTCTACGTGTTCGTAACTGAGGACGCGCTATGGTGATATCTTACAAGGCCCAGCAATGGACTTCTTTTATACATACAGGTGGGTGGGTGTTATACATTGTTCTATCATTGGGGTATCATTCGAATTCATGTCGGCCCTCGTTGCTCTTCACCCAGCCCTCGACGCCGAGTATGCCCTCGCCGACGGCCGGGTCCATGGGCCAGCGGCCGATGGGCAGCACCGACAGCTCGCTCCGCCAGCCGGCGTCGAACATCTCCATGCCGGTCCAGGCGATCATGGCGGCGTTGTCGGTGCACAGGGCGACGGGCGGGGCGATGATGTCGACGGCCGGGAAGCCGCGGGCGGCGAGCGTGGAGCGCAGGACGTGGGCGAGGAAGCGGTTGGAGGCGACGCCGCCGGCGACGACGAGGGTGTGGGCGGCGGGCAGCAGCGAGGGCTCGTCGGCCAGGGCGAGGCAGAGGCGCGAGGCGAGGTGCTGGAAGGCGGCGCGGAGCGTGTGGCGGGCGAGGGCGCGGCGCTCGTCGAGGGGCATGGCGGGCCGGGCGGCGGCGATGGCGTGGACGTGCGAGTGGATGCTGCTGAAGGAGTAGGCGAGGCGGCGCGAGTTGCGGAAGGGCAGCGGGACGGCCCAGCCGTAGCCCGAGGGCACGTCGGCCAGCTCGTCGCCGCGCGAGCGGGCGGGCGTGAAGAAGGCGGCGTGCTGGGCCGCGACGCCGTCGTCATGGCCGTCGGATGGAGGGAAGGCGAAGGCCTCGAGCAGGCGGCCGTACATGACGTCCGGGCTGGCGGCGAGCACGTCGGGCGGCAGGATGACGCGCGCCGTCTGGTCGAGGAGGTTGCCGATGGCGATGTCGCCCGTCGTGGCGACGATGCGGTGGTCGGCGAGCGAGGCCGAGTGCACGAGCTGCGTGTGGCCGCCCGACACGAGCAGCGACAGGAAGGGGAACTCGGGGCCACCGTCCGGCTGCTGCTGCTGCTGCTGCTGCTGCTCCCTCCTCTCCCTCGTCGTCGTCGTCGTCGCCGTCCTCCCCTCGCCCATGCGCAGGCCCAGGGCGCGCGCGAGCCGCGGCGTCAGGGCGTGCGCCTGCATGTGGTGGACGGCCAGCAGCGGCACGTCCCACGCCACGGCGAGGCCCTTGGCCATGTTGAGCCCGACGGCGAGGTTGGCCGTGATGCCGGGCCCGCGCGTCACCGACACGAAATCAGGCGCCCGCTTCCACGCGCCTGCGCCGCCGTCACCGGGCGCCCGAACCACCCTGCCCGTGCCTCCGTCGTCCGCGTCGGGCAGGGCGGCGAGCGCGCGGCGCACGAGGGGCGCGAGCGACGCGTTGTGCGCCTGCACGGCCACGGCCGGGTTGACGCCCCGGAACGCGCGGTTGTCGGAGCACACGCGCTCGTTGAAGAGCAGGGCGGCGCGGCCCGTCGAGCGCGGGCGGTCGAGGACGGCGACGGCCGTGTCGTCGCACGACGTCTCGATGGCGAGCGTGAGGAGCGTGCGCGCGCGCGTGTGTGTGTGCGGGAGGCTACGCGCCTGAGGACTGGGGCGGAGGAGGCGCGCCGAGGGCCGACATGGCGGTGGTGGGCGCAGCATCAAGAAGGGGGGTTGTCTTGTCTGCTGGTGGTGGTGGTGATGGCGGTGATGAGGCACGGTCAGACCGGGTGAAAGTCCGGGCAGCTGGAATTTGGTCGAGTTGGGTCGGCTCAGGGACTTGGACGCTAGGGGACCCGCCCCGCCGGCCCGGATCCCGTCCCCACCCCGTCTCGACGGGCCTTGAACTTCATCTCAACCTGCGATTCTCTACGTCTCACCCACGGTCCCTGCCATTTAGCTACCAGTTAGACAATATTCACATTCTTTGTATATAGAGGTTCTAGTCCCCTCTATCCTTGTTTGTTCCAAACGCCCCGAGACATGCCTTGATCCCAAAAGAGTGAAAGCCAAACCTATTTATTCATAGCGCATCATCAGCCGCTCCTCGGATCCAAATCTACAATGTGCACCACTTCACGACGCTCGATGCACCCAGTTCACCCACTCGCACCTGCAGCCACCCGTGCCGCCGTCAAACCCTCCAAACTTGGCGTCCCCCGTCCCGCGCGGGTTGATCCACGTGCCCCCGATGCCCATGTCGTTGGCCAGCAGCTCCGGCTTGTCCAGGCCGAGCTTCTGCCGCTTGTCCATGGGCCAGTCCCACACGAGCTTCTTCGCGGGGTCGCCCCCGTGCGTGTCCAGCGACACCGTGACGGGGTACGGCATCGTGCCGGGGCGAACCAGGTCCCCCGTGCCGCCGATGCCCCGGCCGGGGTCCGCACCCAGCAGGGAGGACGTGTTGAGGTCCAGGGAGCGCGTCCAGATTTTGACGAGCACGCGCGTCTCGCCCCACGTCACCATGTAGTCGGCTTCGCTCTTTCGGCACCCGCCGTCCTCGTCGAGAGGGATGTTTCCATCGTTGGTCTTGTTGAGGATGGTGACGGACTTGACAAAGATGGACCGCTTAAAGTGCGTGTAGAAGCCGTAGTGCTCCGTCGGCAGGCCGCGGTCGAACAGCCGAACGGACTGCTGGACGGGGTTGGGCAGCATCACGGCCGGCGCCGGAGTGCCATCGGCTTCCAACGCGGGCGCGGGGAGCAGGCTAGGCAAGCTCTCGTTCCCGATTTGCGTTCCAGGCCCTCTCCGACTCAGCTTGGGGAAGCCGACGGTGTCGTTGACAGACTTCAGCAGGCTTATGTAGAACGGGGTTGGCTCCCCCGCCTTGCGGTCGGACTTTATATTGTCCGTCGTGTTCCCCAGGAACCACGTCTCGTTAAAGTCCGGGGCGGAGGGGTCTGGCGAGAATCCGTCCAGTGGCTGCCTCCTTCGAAGTGCGCCTCTTACAGAAGACGCAGCCGCGCGACGCCGTCGAGAGGCGCCGGGTGGCGCTGGGTCCGAGATATTCCACGCGTTCCCTGTAGCGTTGTCCCACTGGATCTGCATGATGATGGTTGGTTGATTGGCATTATACGGCGCCACCGACCCGTGCTGGTCCTTGGGCAGCGAACAGCTCCAGAGGGTTGACGGCTCCGTGCACACCGACTTCGAGACCGCATTGTCCGGGCCAACGACGGTCAAGACGCCGGTTGGCATGGGTGGGAAGTCGGTGAGATTGACCCATATCGAATGCACTTCGCCCGGTCCTCGGTGGCGAGTGAGTACGACGGCCAGAACAATAATGAGGATCATGAGCGCAATGAAGCCCGCCCATATGGCCATCCACACCCTCCTCCTCTTGCGGCCTTCTCGACCGGTGCGCCCGAAACATCCAGCAGCCGGCACGCAGCATCTCCCTCTCCAGAGGCCCCCCATGCGTCTTGCAATGACCTCTTCCTTTTCATGGCGGCGCCGTTGTCGTTCAACTTTGTGGGCGCGGCCCGACGCTGCTTGCGAGTGGTCCTCGGGAAGATACGTGCCCAGCGGTCGGGCTGGGAGCGGGACACCCACCTCCGGTGGGCTTTGGATTCGTACCGGCGGCGCTGAGTGGAGGTTTGTCATCTGGGTCGCTCCTTGAGACGTCATCGTCGCAGCGAGTCCAGGCGAGGCAGGGCCGGGAGATGGGGGGAATTGGGAGTGCAGCGGGTGTCCTGGTGGGAATACAGCTCGGTACCGAACTGGCGCGACTGCTTGCCCGTCCTTCCTTGTCTGGTCGTTCTTCCGAGGCGAATACGGTGGTGGTTGGTCCCGGGGGGCATTTTCAGTGACGAAGATTTGGTGATGTTTCTCCACGATGCTCCCCTTGCTCGACGGCGTTGCGACTTGCGACGACGACGACGCCTCCGAATCTTCTGCGGTAGCCACCTCGATGCGCGGCGATGGCGTTCTACGAGGTGTGGGTGCGCGGACAATTGGTGCTTGCAGGGGAAGCCTTGGCACCTGCAACAACCGCTCCTCGGCAGGCTTCACTTTCACATCGCTGCCGCTCCATGCGGGCCTCGGTTCTTCTTTTGGTGAGTCCACCTTCACCTTGCGGCTGGAAAAGGAGAACTTCTTGTCCGCGAACGGTGTCACCACATGGTCCCACCAGCCCTGTGATCTGGACGTGGCGCTGTTGGGGGAGACGCCGGGTCCCTTGACCGAGTATCGCTTTTGGGCCGTCGGGGTGCCGTCCTCTTCGAAGAGAGTGCAGGGCGAGCCACTGTCCTCACCGTCTTGCCTGGGCTCGATGCTGATGAGCTCCTGCTGGCGTGTTTTCCTGAAGCTCGCGGGGAGCGTCGGCACAGGCGGCGCCCTCTCCGTGTTGGTCTGGCTTGTCATGATGGCCTGAGAGTAGACGCTCGACGCGGCGCGGCTGGAGTTGAAGGAATGGGCTGTGTCGGGGGTATCTGGAGACCAGACAGATTTGTGCACCTGTTTGTCGACATTCAGGGATGGCGTGCTCGCGTCGTTAAGAGTTGTCGCGGTCGTTTGATGTACATGAAGCGGCGTCTGGAGCG
This sequence comes from Tolypocladium tropicale, assembly GCA_024340005.1. NCBI lineage: Eukaryota > Fungi > Ascomycota > Sordariomycetes > Hypocreales > Ophiocordycipitaceae > Tolypocladium > Tolypocladium tropicale. The sequence goes on along the minus strand of JALHBU010000326.1, from coordinate 3,998 downwards.
TCTCAACAGTAGCTGTCTGCGGGCTCACGGGACGGACGGCCGCTTCGTCAGATGGGAAGGAGATGCCAATAACTATGGGCCGGTCCTCGGGCGAAAGCTCCTGATCCACTGTTCGAGCCGACTGTTGCGGAGGAGGAGCAGCATCGGGACTCTCCGTCTTATCAGACTTGAGCCAGTTCCAGTTGCCTACAGACGCCGAGCTCGGCTCGCCTTCGAGCGCCTTGAGGGCGGCGGCATCCACAAACTTGACCGGTTGCTCGTTTGCACCTCGAACCTGGTGGGCTATGTGGTTGCCGCTCTTGAGGGCTGCCATGTCTGTGATGAGGCGGATGCCTACCTTTGCATTCTGTGCCTTTTGTCGGTGACGCGACCTGAGTCTCTTGATCTTGACGGACGAGTTCCTCAAGGTTCTGGAGGTAGAGGACTTGACAGAGGCCCGGGGGCGTGGGGCAGCCGGGGAAGGCGATGATTGAATAAGAACCTGCTCGCCGCAGTCGATGGGGGTGACGACTTCATCGTCCTCCCACTCCTCCCAGTCTTGCACCTCGCGCTTCTTGTGGTCCATGGTCTTCACAAGAGGTCCTGCCGTGTAGGTTCCGTCGTCACGGTGCTAGTATCAAGCCGTTGAGTAGAGGCGAACATGCGGACACGCAGGCTCGAAGCGTGTTTCGAGCATTAATGTCGGCTGAGAGAGTCCAAGATTGGCGAATAAATATGGTGGTGGCCACTGGCACCTGAAAGGACGACAAGGAAGCCCAGGAAGATACAGCTGTGATAGCCGTTGCCGGCTGCAACAAAGAGCGGAGAAGGCTTTCAACGAAAGACCAAGGTCGGACAAGAGGGAAAGGCGAAGGCCGCCAGGACCGGTCTACGGTCACAGTCACGAAGAGTGAATACGTTCGAAACAGGCAGACGGGAGAGGCAAGGCGGAGAGCGGTTGGGCGTGGACAATAAAATGGCACGTCAATGGGCATTGTGGCCTCAGGTCGCGGCCCCCAGACACGGCACAACGCAGCAGCGCGGCACGATTGGCCGCATCGCGTCGTCGTCGTCGCCGTCGCCTGCCGGGCTCATGCTGCCTCTGCTAAATAAAGGCTCTGCGCGTTTAGGAGCGTTCGAGGGTGAAGCTGCGAGGTGTGAGGTCGGCGCTTGGAGGTGAGCTGGGCCGCCGGCGATTGGTCGTCGCTACGCGCCGTCGTGGGCTTTGGGGGCTGCAATTGGCCGCCTGTCGCGGCCGCCCGGTGTGGGCCTGCGCGGCCGGGAAAGCTGCCGTGGCAACCTGGACAGCCTCATCTGGGGACGGGACCAATGAGCGACGGAGGGTCGTGGCCATTCTCGAGGCGCTGATGCTGATGCCTCGGCGCGGTCGGTTGGTCTGGGCGAGTCTGGATGTCTGGCCCGGGCCAGCTCGAATCTGCGTCATCAATGGAACGTGGCTGGCATGCCAGATCTCAAACAGAGCCGTTTCTTGCGCCTGTGTCCGTCGACGAGCCGAGGATCGGTAAAGACGACGCGGCGAGCAGGCACGCAGGAATTGCTGGCCCCAACCTGCGGCCGCAGAGACGGTTGGGCGGGCACTGTACTCTGCATCTGCAGTGGAGTCGAGGAAGCACGGCAAGCCAAGGCCGTCTGTCGATCATGGTCGAGCGAGGTACGCGTCAGCCCGAGGCGCCCGCTCATAGCACAGCACACAGCACGCGTGCGCTCGTACGCTCTCAGCCAGTGGATCCGCGTGGTCATGACAACGAGGGCACAGCCAGCGACGACGAACAAAGACGGATGGATGTGCGCGAGGCGTCTTTGTTGCGGATGCAAGCGGGTTGGGTGCGACGGGCGACGGTGGCGCTGGCGAGGAATGGAACGTCTCAACTCCGGCGCCGAGGCGGTTACGGATCGGTCCAAGGACGCTTCAGCCACCAGCTATTTTCGGCCACGTCTGCAGGCGAGCGCCGGGCTGCCGGGCGGGGCCGAAAGCAACGGAGAGGGCCAACAGTGGTGCTGTCAACATGGCATGCCGATCGTTCCGTCGATGGCGACGCTGGTGCGGACGGCAACGGGCGGACGGCAGAACCCTTGCACTGCTCTGCTCGTATCGTATCTGCTGGCAGTTGACGGCTGCGGGCCAACACGAGATGGTGGTGATGCGGCGTGGATGCGCATGTGACTTGCCGTTGCGTGCATGATGGCGGTGCATGGACGGCGACGTTTCCTGACGAGTGTTGAATCCGCGTCGGGTGGCCACTTAACCGTTTACACGAGGACGAGGTCGAGGTGGACGAGCCCGCGTCTCCTCCTTCCCCCGCCATGGCCGCCGGGACTCCGGGAGCACATACGAGTACTCCGAACCAAGGACCAGCCAGACAAACCATCACAGCCATCGCGGCGAAAAGCCTCCAGCACCAACTAGCGAACCTGGGAAAGCAGCTGTCGCTCTGGGGCGCCTTGCCGTCGTCGTCGGTGGCCCAGGCCATCGGCGGCACCGCGCAGTCGGGACTAGGTGGGGACCAATATAAATTAGCAGGGGCCCCAATTAGGGACCTCGCGATAGGTACCTACCTAGGCAGTAGTTCGCTCGGGAGAAGTCCTGTAGGGCGATACGAGGTCAAGGCGGGCCGACGTCTTCAGGGCCTCCCGGGGGTTACGGGCCGCAAGTCTCGCGATTCGCCGTCGCCGGGCGGGTTTGGTCCTTGACAGGTACTGGCTCGGAGCAACAAACCCGGGCAGCGATGCCGAGCCGATGAGAGTCGGTGCGCGGTTTCGACATTTCGAACTCTGTTGCTGGGTGCGGCGGCCGCAAATTACCTACCACTCGCATGCAGCCGGGCGGGGGTGCGCGGCGCGGTGATGGCGGCATCTCCGCCGTAGCTTGTTTGGCGCCGAATTCTGCAACCATAGGTACTCGTACGTGTGCTCCATACCTAGGTAGCAGGGTCCGTGGAGCGTGGAGCGGCAGTACGCTGCAGGGCTGGCGCTGGCCGAAAAACGTGCATGGGCCACAGGCTAACAGCAGCCGCGACCCCCTTTTCCACCGAGAGCCCGTCGTCTGGCAGAATATTGGACGTATTATCGAAGGGTCTGGACAGATGTGCTCGCACGCACGGGTAGCCCCTGAGCGGCGGGTGGCATCTCGCGTGCATGAGCGCCCGTCCACGTACCGGTGAGTACCGGAGGTAGTATCTAAGGTAGGTAGCCAGCCCATGGTCGGCCATCCACGTCGACATCACCACCCACTACAGGTCATCACACCCTCCCAGCAGGTTGCTTGCGTAGATATCTATCTCTCCTACGGGTACTCCGTACAGTACCTAGGTACCGTATGCTTGCGAGAGCCCGCGCCGCACCGCAGACAAAGTGCCCGTAAACCTTGTGTCTCCCCAACCTAGTCGTTTACAGCATGGGTGCCAAGACGCCCAAGGCGCTACTCGTAAGCGGCGGCCACGGCGCGCTGGAAGCCCAGCTGTCCGTCCACCTATCCGAGCCAAACGCGTACGGGCGTCATCTCCTGCCCGTACTCCTACGGTGCGGTGCTGCTATGATTGCAAGGAACCCTGAACAGATACGAGCCGGAAATTCTGCAGCATCCCGCCTCGCACCCTCGCTATCCTGGCCCCCCCCCCACCGCCTCGCCCCAGCCAACCACAGCACGCCATCCCCCCTGTCCCGCCCACCGTAGCCAACCGCAGGTGGGTTGGGCGACTTGCTGGCTTTTGCTGCTTGCTTGCTGACCTTTCAACAGCGACCCCGACACTCTCGTCGCCTCAGTCTCGCATCCTGCAGCCTCCCGGCCACCGCGTCGCCTCAAGCCCGCCCGTCCACGAGCCTCCTCACGCGTGCCTCGTCGCCTTTGCAAAGCGTCCGCCTCGCCGCCTGCCTCTGCGCATCGTCGGTTCCTCTCTCCTCCTCTCTCTCTTCCCCCCCGGTAATATCTCTCTTCCCCAGCCGCCGCCTCAGAGCGCGCGCGCCGTGGATCGGGTTCGTCCCACGTTTTTTTTTTCTGC